>JARKHS020032244.1:0-52952 GCA_030143305.2 Amblyomma americanum
TGGTTCGTTGGCCCCTTAAATCTCTGCGGTTAAGGTGCCTTGATACGCGTCACTTTCGCCAGACCAAAGCACAGGGTAAAAAAAAAAAGACTCATAAGCGAAATCTGAGCATTCCACGTGACACAAATTCGGCAGATCTGCAATGGACTGTGCTGCGTTAGGTTTAATGGCACAGGCTGTGGAGAGTTCGGGACGAGGGGGAGCGAATTTGTAACGTAGGTGGCAGAGTTAGTCGTCGCGGTGGCTGAGTGGTAGTGGTGCTCGGCTGCTGACCCGAAAGACGCGGGTTTGATCCGGGCCATGGTGGTCGAATTTCGATGGAGGCGAAATTCTAGAGGCCAGTGCACTGTGCGATGTCAGTGCACGTTAAGGAACCCCAGGTGGTCGAACCTTCCGGAGCCCTTCACTACGGCGTCCCTCATAGCCTGAGTGGCTTTGGGACATTAGACTCCCGTAACCATGAACCATAAACTATTCGTGGTGAAGCTGTCAGCTGTGCGACAAACCGCGCGCAAGAAAGCGGGCATGCGTAGTGTTCATCTTGTGCGGCACTACACAAAAGCGGACGTTCTTGCGCATTCGGAAATGAGGGATAACAGAAGCCGCACTACGGCCGTACAACACAAGAATTTATTTTGCTTCGCATACGTTACACGCTTTCCAGTGACGCATACCGAAAGCAGTGCGCCCGCAATAAGCGATGCGAGATTTCCACGCACTGCGTGTGTGGGTGCGGTTATGTCGCCACCACTCACTGTGCTCGGGGACGCAGCTTTCGGCTCGCGTTGAGTTGTTCCGTTGAATGCGCCGTGGTCGGCCGCCCTGCGCTTCGCAGATGTCGTCGTTCGGCGCCTTTGTTTTCAGCGCCCAAACCTTGGACGGCGGATGGAAGGCGACGACGCTTCCTTGAAGTCGCGTCCGGAACTCGTCCCTCCTCGTTCTTTTCCCCGTGCTGACAATACGCCAGGAAAAGCGCAGCCTCCTCGATGACATTCAGCTCTTGGCTGCAGGAATGCGGCTCGCTGGCGTCTTGCTCGTTCCTGCGCGGAAGGGACGCTCCAGTATGCTGCCCATGTTCCTTGTCCACATAGCGCGAACTGGGCTGTTTCGGTGGGACCAGTTGTTGCTGGCCATCATCTACGCAAGGCTTTCCGTCTTGCGAAGATGGCGTGTGTCCTTCCATGTATATGGGTGCACAGCCAGCGTCACCCTTCGGTAGTTGCTGGTCGCCAACGGAGTCTTGCGTGTTGCCTTCATGGCGCACTCCGGAGCCACGCTTTCGCCGCTCCCTCTGGTCGTCTCGGCTGGCTTGAGCCTCCAGCTCTTGCTTACTCCGACGGCACTCTCTGTCGTAGGCGGCCTTCGCCAACTTGCGTTCGGAGACAGCGCTGCCTTGGCCGTCCTCGAATTCGACGGCTTCACCTTCCATGCTCGGCTGCAGAGTGTGCTTCGCCGCCTCGATCTTCCTGTGGAATCGATGCACTCTCGAGCTTGGTGTAGACTCGGTTCGAATAGACCCTATGGACGGGTCAAATGCGTCCGCCAGCTCAATTTTGCTGGTGTTCATCACAGCTGTAGACAGGTGCGACACCTGACCTCCGCCAACTCTGGGGTGGAAAGACGTAAAGAAGCGAGCGTCTGTGACAGCGTCGACCTCCCGCTCGGATTTGGGTTTGCGCACATACAGCGTCTCTAGTGCTGTGAGTGGCACAGGAGGAAGATGCTTGATCATGTGCCAAAACATTCCCCGTGAATGTACACAGAAAAACGCCTGATCGCATGAGCGATCCTCCTTCACTCCAACCTTACTGCCTTCTCTTGCGGCGCGTTTGAGGTGTCCACTAAGAAGTGAGACAGTTACTTAGCCTTCCTTCCATGAAAACAAAATGAAAATTGGTTTTTGGGGAAAGGAAATGGCATAGTATCTGTCTCACATACCTCAGTGGACACCTGAACCACGCCGCAAGGCAGGGAATAAAGGAGGGAGTGAAAGAAAGGAAGAAAGAGGTGCCGTAGTGGGGGGCTCCAGAATAATTTCCGCCATCTGGGGATATTTAACCTGCACTGACATCGCACAGCACACGGGCGCCCATGCGTTTCACCTCCATCGAAACGCAGGCGCCGTGGTCGTGTTCGAACCCAGGAACTCCAGATCAGCAGCCGAGCGCCCTAACCACTGAGCCACCGTGACGGGTTTCGTGAAAACAAATGTCTTTATTTGGGCTGAGCAGCCGTGGTGGCGTAAGCCGTGTATGAAAACGCTGCAGTATGGAAGTATCGCTTCCGTTGCAAACATTTGCTGATTGCGTACGAATCCACTTCTTGCAGCTGATTATAGCCAATGGAAGATGTACGACGTAATTATCTGCATCGCTGTCTTTTACAACGAAGCTGCATACTTCTACAGTCCAGGGAAATTTTCGTGTCGTCGGAACCGTGAGCAAAAAACGCCAGGCTAAGAATAAAATGCTACTCGGAGTGGAATAAGTACAGACAGCGTAAACATCACATGTCACACTGATCATAAAGCAGTCGTAGTATGAAAAAGAATATGAAAAGTGTAAAAAATATGAAAAAAGTATATAGAAAATAATATGAAAAAATAAAGTATAAATTAAAAAGAAAACTATATGTAAAAAAGAGAAATGTTAAAAATAAAAATAAAGAAATAAATGTATAAACGGTACATGTTCTTTGATAACAGGCATACAGCTTATAGCTCAGGGCACGTTTTCAATAAAAAAGAAACTGAAAAGAAGCATCAAAACCACATGATGAATGATAAGACGCGTGTGACGAATGGAAGCACCGTTTCACCAATGCAACTCAAGCAACCACCATTCATGGTTCAAGCTTTCACTTACCTTAGCACATAATATCTCTACTATTAGTAGTGAAAACCTCAGTGTATATCACACTGATGATAAAGCAGTCGTGAATATCGTTAAGTAATAAAGGGTAATATAAGTATATATCACTTGTCTCTGGCTTCTCTCTTTGTACAGCCACGGTTGTGAATTTTCAAGCAATTTTCGCAATGGGTAATTGGGTGTCGTTTTACAGGTTCGCTGTCCAACCACCTTCACAGCGTGGACTGGAGCCACAATCTTTTTCCCTTCAGATTCGTATGCTGTGAATTCAATTAAACCATAACGAGCGCAGCGCCGATGCATAGCTTTCAGGCATGTTGTTTGTTATGGGAGCAACAGCCACTTCTGAAGCATACTGGCAACATGCAGCCACGACTGCTTCAGCTTGAAGATACGTAATCATAAACATCGGCTTTATGCGAAAAGAATAAAACGTTAACTGCAGTCAGTCCTTCACGCGTCAGGAGTTTTGTTCTCGTATTCATTTCGAACAAGGCTACCAACATCCAAGCGTTGGAAAACGTATTCCAGAATAGAATAACCTAATCAATGGTGCGAATTCAATTAGGGTGCAGGAATTGAAGATATTAAGCAAAGCCCAAGACGCTTAAACTCTTTCCGGTCAAGGAACTCCGCTGTTGCTTTGTCTGGTGCTACAACGTTTCGCCACACTGCGTCGAATACTTTCATGCAAGCAACTTGCAGTCGGCGTTCGTACACGCGCTGCTTCAGCCGCCACGCTAGCCAGGGATGAACGAGCTCACGTTTCCGCCGTTATTGCAGAGGTGATCCATCACGACTGGCGGGAAACGGCTCTCTTGTGAGCGAGACGAGGAAGGAGGAGAGGACCCAGACGCCGTCCGTTCTGCTTTGTATGAAATCAGGACGGTGTAATATCACTCGTCTGCCACGTTTGTGCATCCGCCTGCCTCACTATCTCGCGTGTTTTGCTGAGCAGATACAACAAGGGATTTGCACACTCTCATCTAGCAACTGTTTCGACTGTTCAATTTTCCCGAGGCCTGCAACTGAGCTGCACCGGCTCTCGAGCAATGACACTTCACAGCGACCTTCCATGCAACTTCCGCATACCTCGGTGTCCATTAATGACCGCTGTTTAATTCGTATTATAGTTTGTATTCATTCACAGAGTAACTAATTATCATCAGGATTTTGTCCTCTATATGTTTGGATTTTTCTTGTAGCTTACTCGATGCATTTGTGTTTTTTTCTTGGCGTTATTCAAAATGTGTAGTGTACTTCCATTTTCCCATATGCATCCCCGCCCTCCAAAAATTTCGTTTCGTGTTTGGAATATGAATATATAAGTAGAATCAAGCAAAGAAGACATTATGAGGGTTTAACAGCTATATAAATTGAAACAGCAATGTAGGATAGGTTGTGCTTCAATTCAACGTCTTATCCTTGCCCAGCACCGTGAAAGAAGGGCATAAATTTTAACTTAGAGTAATGTGAAAAGTCCAACAAGTCATAGAAATTAATATTCATTGCCATAACAATTAACACGAAAGTCACAAAACGTCCAAAACGCGAGTAACGCACAATAATTGCTTCTTATGAGAAAAAGATTATTGGACATCTATTATGAGGCACGATACTGCGCTAAGCCTCTCTTCTTAAAACGCAATAAGTTTTTTGGGATCTTTACGGCCACTACAGCCGTGTTGAGATTGAATACGGATAAGGCACGTTTTTCTCCAGCCGCAGAGGCAAGCTTATAAAATATCTCGGGTATATAATATAGCCACATCAAAATCATACCAGCAGAAACATTTGTGTTTATTGCACTTTGCTGCGCGAATTTCGCGCAAAACATCGCTGTCTAGTGTGGAAGACGGACGTTTTTTTTTTTTTGCGGATTTCTCGCGCTGATAACACGTTGGTATTATCAGGCTGGATAAGTCACAAGAATTTATGAGAAATATCTCACGACTCATGGTGTTAGCAGGCCACTTATGCCGAGTTTATTGGCACGCAAGCAGTGTCGTAACGCTCGAAACACAGGGCGTGTCGGAACCCATGGAAAAGCGACTCGGGCCGTTGTCTTTGTCGAAGTGAGTCGGAATAAAGCTTGGCTGTTATTGGCTAACGAAATGGTGTGAATGAGAGCGGAACAACGACAACAACAAATGCGAGGAAATTAAACGTTCGCGGAAAGGAGATATTTTAGTTGAGAAACTCCGTTTTCCGGCTGTAGGCCAACGGTAATTACCTGTGAGGGCGTGTGTTTTCTACGAATACATTTCTCTGTGCCAAGAGAAAGAATAGGTGGTGAAGTCGTTTGGTCAAACAACCGACACAGGAAGAGGACGAAACAGGCGTGTGTCACAACGGCGCGCTGACCGCAACGGGTGAACGACCTGGAGTACCCTCCTGCGACAAGAAGGCGCGAACGTGTATCTGTGACCAACGAAGCGACAAAAGTAGGCTGTCAAAGAGCGTAATTAGTGCCGGTTTCACGCTGCGGAGACAGCGCACCGACCACCCAGCTGACAACGATTCTATACCAAAGCTTTCTGTCTGAGAGAAACTTGAACAAATTCCCCCTCCTTTCGCTTCCTGCTTGTGCGTTGCAAAGAAAGCGACTCAGCGACGGCGACAGGAAAATGTGCACTTCGCGAGGGACAGTATCTGGATGGCTCAAGCTTGGTCTCGCTCCGCGAAAAAGGACAGAACTTTCTGAGCAGACGAACTCGCTGGACGGTTGCCACTATAACGCGAGGTTCAGCGGCAGCTTTTTCCAGTGGCAGATGTATCGTTTATTCTCATTTGTGTCCTTATCTGGTAAAGCGCCCGTGACGTCACTGCGATGCCACTCGGTAACGGCAGTGCGTTCGGAACA
This sequence comes from Amblyomma americanum, assembly GCA_030143305.2. NCBI lineage: Eukaryota > Metazoa > Arthropoda > Arachnida > Ixodida > Ixodidae > Amblyomma > Amblyomma americanum. The sequence goes on from JARKHS020032244.1 coordinate 5,734, forward strand.
CTCAACGGGCCGCGCTGCTTGCTGACCAGTCAGTGTGGTACCTTCCCCCGTTTTGCTCTCTCTCTCTCTCTCTCCTTCTCACAGTGCCCGACATGCCAGCGCCGCAGAACCGCGAAACACGCGCTTAACAGCCTTCGCTGTAAATGCGTGCGTCGTCGTGCGTGGTACCTGAGGATTACCTGGGAGAAGCGCGTCAAAAGAACACACCCGTCGCCGCGCGGACCACGGCCCGAAACGACGGCGTTAAGTAAACGTAGCTAGAGGATCAAACCGGCAAGCAAAACCTCGTTCGAAGAGGGTGACCTTCCCTCGAGCGGATCTTTTTTTGAACGCGGTTGCGTTAGGGCTCTCGTTGTGAACGCAAAATCCGCGGAGAAGTGCCAGGCGGGCCACCTAGGTCACGTGACCTTGTGGCGTCATCACAGAATGCCCACCGGGCTGTGAGCAAACTGACCGCCATGGCAGGTGGCAGTTGAATCAATGGGAGATTGCTCGGAAAGATCAATCTGGGTCGCACAAGCCCCTACCGGTGCATGGCAGCGCGTTCCATCGCTGCAGGGGCGCATCGCTTAACCGCTGCACCACTGCGCCAGGAGCGGTATGATGACTCCCAGGGATTTATGAATGCAAAGCCGACAATGACCAGTTCCGCATGTATGGGCATTAATTAACCCATTAATGCTTCAGCTTCATGCTTTTAAGGCGGACGTTAAATGTCACCCCCCCCCCCCCCCCCCCAATTTTTATGTTACCTGCTCGTACAAACTGGAGGGGGATAGAATTTACTCAATTAGGGGCACACATTAAATGTGCTGAATACCGACGGCTTGGAGCACTGAGACCAGTTGGTCCTCTTAGCTCAACCGGTCTTACAAGAATCCCGCGCGGGCTGCCTTGCTTCTGGACAAAAAGAGTCACAGAGGTAGCTCTGTGAGCCCAATTTCTCCATCAATTTCTCCTTGCTTTCACTTGCAAACTAATCTACAGCAGAAGCTGTCTGGTCTCCGCGCTTGATAACTTCAGCGGTGCAGTGAACCTCTAAACCCGTCGCCGTATCGCCGCACAGGACTACTTTTTTTTTTGGTATAGTGTCCTGCTTTTTCGATTTATCTTCCTTAATGAGAATTTTCTTATTCAAGAGGTCAGCCTTTACGACTTCTTGGACGGTCCAATCATATCTGAAGGTCAAGTATTTAGTAACGACCTCAGCTTATTAAGCGAACAGCCTGGACGTCTGTACGGAACAGTGCGCGGTCTCTTTCACTGTGTTTGGAAATGCGAAAAGCGCACTCCCGAGTTTGAATGCTTAGAAATATGAAGACTGATTCTCACACAGGGTTGCTTGAACTGTTTCTCGGAAATGAATCATCTAATATGATACATCAACCCACTCCCTGCTTATCGGTATACTCTCTTCACCAGTTTCGTTTTGCTTCTTTTAGTCGGCAGCACTGAAACCTCACCGCAGCAAAAAGACGGCGGCGTTGTCCTAAAAAAACAAAACAAAAACAGATTGGCGATTGGGCAGTGACGTCATCGGAGCGGAGAAATCCCATTGGCTGGAGAAATCCTTCGCAAGTGAGACCGTTACTCCGGCTTTGCTTCCATTTCGGCAGCTTATTTTATTTTAAGGTTAATGGTATTCATTTCAGAGTAATCATGACCCTATTTCCGTGTTCCCGGCCGTGGTCCATAGACTGAAGGTGACGGTATATTGCCCAGTGCCGAGGTGCGCGATAAAAGGCGGCCAGAGAGAGAACTCGAGCGCCGTCCGGCACAGCCGAGCTAATTAAACTCTCGCCTAGCCGCCAAGGGAGCGCCACACACTGTGCAGTGCAGGAGGAAGTCGGTTCCGGTGAAGGCGCCAATGAGGGGTGCACACTGTGCACGAGTCGAATGAACTTTCCAAGGGAACTGCTCTCACCGGTGAGTGACAGGTTTCACCGCTGCTTTCAGCTGTGTTCTAACCGCCTCGCTTGGCCAGGCTTTTCCTTGCGCTCTTCCTCTTGATGCGAAGGGGGCGCTGTGCGGCTTCTCCGTGTCCACCGCACTCGTGGGTGCGACAAAAAAGAAGAAAGGAAGGAAAGAAGGAAGGGAAATGTTTTGCGGGTGTGGAATAAAATATGAGGCAGCAGGGTCCTTTTCAAAGCCACGCCGACTCCGAACCACAAGTCGTGGGGAACAAAGTGGTCAATAAGCCCAAAGCTCTTTTTTTGTCAAGCAAATAATCACTATAAGTCAGATTTGTTGCACGTAACCCTACCCCTAACTAAGCTGCAGCATACCAGTTTAGAATGGATTAGAGAAATATACAACTGCCGTTTAGTCTGCATGGGCCACAGGTGCCTGATGCGATTCAGCACACCAATAGCTCGAGCTGCTTGCAAACGAACATGATTTACATGGTCAACTCGTCACTGCGAATATATATATATATATATATATATATATATATATATATATATATATATATATATATATATATATATATATATATATATATATATATATATATATATATATATACCAGACAAGGTAAATGAAATTAGGGGCCCGTTTGACAAACCTATCAAGAAGCCAACAGTCACCGAAACAAAGGTGCATAGGGGAACGTTATTTTTTTAATGTGTTGTGCTTATCAGTGAGATAATAATACTAAGATTAATAAATCGCTTAAAGAAAATTACTTATAAAGCAGCAGAAAAAACAACCATGCCGCCGGTGGGATCCGAACCCACGACCTCCGAATATCGCGTCCGGTGCTCTTCCCAACTCAGCTACGGCGACGGCTGTCCAATCTGCTGCTCTCGTGGGTATTTATGTTTATTGGGTGTAAGCGTACCTTGAGAGTGTTCACCAGCGCCGCCCTCGACCATAGCGGCGGACGTAGCAAGTCCTGTAATACCGCAAGTGTGACGTGGACCGTCATCTAAAGGCGAGGGCAGAAACTGTGCGAGAGCCCTCTTATGCTACCTATGGCATCAAGACTGCCAGAACCGAGACCCTCGTTAAGCTATTAGCAGACAAGGTAAGTGAAATTAGGGGCCCGTTTGACAAACCTATCAAGAAGCTAACAGTCACCGAAACAAAGGTGCATAGGGGAACGTTATTTTTTTTTAATGTGTTGTGCTTATCAGTGGGATAATAATACTAAGATTAATAAATCGCTTAAAGAAAATTACTTATGAAGCAGCAGAAAAAACAACCATGCCGCCGGTGGGATCCGAACCCACGACCTCCGAATATCGCGTCCGGTGCTCTTCCCAACTCAGCTACGGCGACGGCTGTCCAATCTGCTGCTCTCGTGGGTATTTATGTTTATTGGGTGTAAGCGTACCTTGAAAGTGTTCACCAGCGCCGCCCTCGACCATAGCGGCGGACGTAGCACGTCCTGTAATACCGCAAGTGTGACGTGGACCGTCATCTAAAGGCGAGGGCAGAAACTGTGCGAGAGCCCTCTTATGCTACCTATGGCATCAAGACTGCCAGAACCGAGACCCTCGTTAAGCTATTAGCAGACAAGGTAAATGAAATTAGGGGCCCGTTTGACAAACCTATCAAGAAGCTAACAGTCACCGAAACAAAGGTGCATAGGGGAACGTTATTTTTTTTAATGTGTTGTGCTTATCAGTGGGATAATAATACTAAGATTAATAAATCGCTTAAAGAAAATTACTTATGAAGCAGCAGAAAAAACAACCATGCCGCCGGTGGGATCCGAACCCACGACCTCCGAATATCGCGTCCGGTGCTCTTACCAACTCAGCTACGGCGACGGCTGTCCAATCTGCTGCTCTCGTGGTATTTATGTTTATTGGGTGTAAGCGTACCTTGAGAGTGTTCACCAGCGCCGCCCTCGACCATAGCGGCGGACGTAGCACGTCCTGTAATACCGCAAGTGTGACGTGGACCGTCATCTAAAGGCGAGGGCAGAAACTGTGCGAGAGCCCTCTTATGCTACCTATGGCATCAAGACTGCCAGAACCGAGACCCTCGTTAAGCTATTAGCAGACAAGGTAAATGAAATTAGGGGCCCGTTTGACAAACCTGTCAAGAAGCTAACAGTCACCGAAACAAAGGTGCATAGGGGAACGTTATTTTTTTTAATGTGTTGTGCTTATCAGTGGGATAATAATACTAAGATTAATAAATCGCTTAAAGAAAATTACTTATGAAGCAGCAGAAAAAACAACCATGCCGCCGGTGGGATCCGAACCCACGACCTCCGAATATCGCGTCCGGTGCTCTTACCAACTCAGCTACGGCGACGGCTGTCCAATCTGCTGCTCTCGTGGGTATTTATGTTTATTGGGTGTAAGCGTACCTTGAGAGTGTTCACCAGCGCCGCCCTCGACCATAGCGGCGGACGTAGCACGTCCTGTAATACCGCAAGTGTGACGTGGACCGTCATCTAAAGGCGAGGGCAGAAACTGTGCGAGAGCCCTCTTATGCTACCTATGGCATCAAGACTGCCAGAACCGAGACCCTCGTTAAGCTATTAGCAGACAAGGTAAATGAAATTAGGGGCCCGTTTGACAAACCTATCAAGAAGCTAACAGTCACCGAAGCAAAGGTGCATAGGGGAAGGTTATTTTTTTTTAATGTGTTGTGCTTATCAGTGGGATAATAATACTAAGATTAATAAATCGCTTAAAGAAAATTACTTATGAAGCAGCAGAAAAAACAACCATGCCGCCGGTGGGATCCGAACCCACGACCTCCGAATATCGCGTCCGGTGCTCTTACCAACTCAGCTACGGCGACGGCTGTCCAATCTGCTGCTCTCGTGGGTATTTATGTTTATTGGGTGTCAGCGTACCTTGAGAGTGTTCACCAGCGCCGCCCTCGACCATAGCGGCGGACGTAGCACGTCCTGTAATACCGCAAGTGTGACGTGGACCGTCATCTAAAGGCGAGGGCAGAAACTGTGCGAGAGCCCTCTTATGCTACCTATGGCATCAAGACTGCCAGAACCGAGACCGTCGTTAAGCTATTAGCAGACAAGGTAAATGAAATTAGGGGCCCGTTTGACAAACCTATCAAGAAGCTAACAGTCACCGAACAAAGGTGCATAGGGGAACGTTATTTTTTTTAATGTGTTGTGCTTATCAGTGGGTGACTGTTTCGGTGACTGTTAGCTTCTTGATAGGTATATATATATATATATATATATATATATATATATATATATATATATATATATATATATATATATATATATATATATATATATATATATATATATATATATATATGTATATATATATATATATATATATATATATATATATATATATATATATATATATATATATATATATATATATATATATATCGGAATAAACGATGAAGACCACAGCAGTCAAAGGAAAAACTTATAGCTCTACTTTCTGACGAACTTGAGCTGCACCTAACATTGGATGCTGTAGCGCGCACTCATACAATTGGCCGATACGATTCCGAAAGAAACAGGCTGCTTATTGTTAAATTCACAACCTACAAGTCTAAAGAACTGGTATTTTCCAAGCTTTCCAGCCTTCAAAATAGCGATTTCAGCATCCCAGGTGGGCGGGACATCGCACAGTACAACGGGCCTCTAGAATTTCGCCTCCATCGAAATGCGACCACCGCGGCCCGGATCCAACCCGCGTCGTTTTGGTCAGCAGCCGCGTGCCATAACCACTGAGCCAGCGCGGAGGCTGGATGTTGGTCTGAAAGGAATGGGCGCTGCAGTTCATAATGATGTATATTTTATCTTGCATTTTCGTAAAGATGGGCAGAACATAGCAAATGATTTTAACAACCTGTTTTCGCTTGCGTATTCGCAAGCTCGGACTCCACCTACCGACTTTACTATGCCTTCTAATGCGATGAAATCAGCTTTCCTTGCTGATGCTGCTGGAAGTAGTTTGAGGTTGCTTCTATTTATTCTTAAGCGTAGCAGTATAATATCTAGGGGTATAATGCCGTCTTCGATGAAAACTGCTAAGTTATATTTCTCTACAGGGCAGGCTCCAAAAGCATTATGAGTAACTACAGACCCATTTTAATCTTGCCATGCATTGACCGAATTTTAAAAAGCGTTTGTTACTTACTATGACCAAGTTTTTGAATGTCCACAGCGTGCTATCACCTTGCCAGTATGACTTCAGTCCAGGAAAAGGAGCAACAGTCCTTCTTGAAGAATTTTCTGGCATCCTAAATTCGGGGTTTCATAACCACCAATTCGTCTGTCCGCTCTTAGAAACTCTTAGAACTGTTAGACACACAAGCGGCAGCGACAGTGCTGAAGAGACACCCATCTTACCCGTTTCATTTTCGCTTTCCAGGTTTCAACGTCTAATCTCGCAGCCCTTTCTTCAAGACTATTCAAAGTGTGACATCACAGACTTCTGCACCACTGCGCTTTTTACGGCCGATCTGTAAACGGGTCACAGGACCGCCAGCGACGGTGTTGAAGAGACGCCCACCTTACCCGGTTCGGCTTCGCTTTACAGGTTGGTAAACAAAAAAAAATATCTAAATAACGTCTTAGTCTTTGATCACCGCCACTGCTGCCGTGTTGCTCGCTACTACCGTGTTTTTTGCTATTCTTTGTGTTCTAGTGTTACGCGAAACTTTTTCCTGTTTTTAAACGTGTACTTTGCACAAGATATATATATATATATATATATATATATATATATATATATATATATATATATATATATATATATATATATATATATATATATATATATATATATATATATATATATATATATATATATATATATATATATATATATATATATATATATATATATATATATATATATATATATATATATATATATATATATATATATATATATATATATATATATATATATATATATAAAATACCAAAGTCCATCATGTCACAGACGTGTCCTTCCTGCAAAGGATGCCTACCGATTGAAGGACTCTCCATCAAGTGCACCGAATGTGAGTACACATACCATCTCAGAGATTGCTCTGGAAATTCTGAGTCAGCGTAAAACGGCAGTGGCGAGAAATGTTGCATAGCATGATGATGACAAGATTGTCAGAAAAAAAAAACAAAAGCAGAAAACTCTGACAAACTCATTTTGAAACCTGACCATGGCAGCTGTTAGCCGACATATGTCAAAGGCTTGACGCTCTTGCTGGCCTGCCCGTCCCCATCGATGAAGTGAAACAGTCAATTGAATTAATGTCAAAGGAATGTGACGACATAGACGAACAAGAGGTGAAGGATGATAGAGAAATGGCAGTTTGAAGAAACTTGTCAATGTAATTGAGACCAGCTTCGACACTGATGAGATTCAATCTTTGAAAATGACAATGCACGAAGTCGAATGGCGTAGTAGAAAGCTAAAGTTTAAAGTGCACGGCATAAGAGTCACAAAGGATGAAAACTTGGCAGAAAAGATAAAAGATGTAGCAAAATCCGTGAATTTGTCCGAAATCACATATAATCACGCCGACAATGTGTACAGACTTTCGTATAAACCAGGAAAGGAAGCTGGCATCACTGTACGCTTTTCAAGACACTCAACTAGTGACATGTAGTTTCAAAAACGGACAGCTTTAAAAGATGCTCTGTCGGATGTTTAACTCGCCGAGAACACTACAAGTCAAAGCCGCGAGCTGCTGCGCAATGAAAAGTGTTCGACAGCTGACAAAAATTACCGCCTGACCTGCCATCGCAATGAAAAAAAATATTGGTTAGAAAAAAAAAAGACTTGATCTTGCGACTGTCATTCATTGTGTTGTATTTCAGCACAAATTGTTAAGCAACTATTATGCGTTAAGACGCGGCAGTCTCCTTTTTGTCTTTGCCATCTTTCTTACTGATCTAGTTGATCTTTCTGACCTTAATAGTCATAATAAGCGCGATAACCGGCAGTGTTACACTTGAATTCATATTAATCTTAGATCTCATCGAAATAAGCAACCGGAACTTGATTGTTTCTTCAGCGAGGTGGAAAAAAACGTTTCAGTGTTATTATGTTTTCGGAAACTTGGTTTGCCTCTGAGGATGTTTGTGTGTTTCCGGCGTGCATGGACCACTCTGTAAGACGGGGAGGAGGCGTTTCTATGTAAATTCTAATGCTGCGAAATCGCGAATGCTTCTTGAATGATGTTGTACACTACCTTATTATGAATTCCTTGTAGTTAAGTCTGGCACGAGAATATTTTGTGTTTTGCTATCCTCCTTCTAGTAGTAGTTAGCTGTAATTTTTATTTCTTGATTCATATTAACTTGTACCAAAATTAGTTAATTTCAGCTGGAGACTTTAGCATCGATATGCTGCGCAATACCAACACTGCAATAGAATTCAAGACTTTACTGAACGTTCATTTCTGGGAAAATGTTATTATGTTACCCACACGGATTAGCACAGAATCAAAAGCACTCTTAGATCACTTTGTAAACAAAATTTAGAACATAAAGCTTGAAATCAGTTACTATCACTCGTGCACTAAGTGACCACTTGTCCGTATCCATATCTGTCAGTCTGACCCAATTCCGAGTCAATGACAACTAGAAAGAATGACATTTCATTCAGCTGTAAATAAGCAAACATTATGGGAGGTCAAGGAGCGTTTATTTGTAGTCAAGTGCGAAAATGTTTTGATGAAAATGACCCTGATGAAGCATACATAAATTTTTTAGAAATATTCCCTGAGATTTATTATACTTATTTCCTTCCAAAATAGTTACAGAAAAGAGAAGCAGGAAACGTGAGTCGACTAAGAAACGTTACAGGTATTAAAGAAACGAGAGAAACTTTGCAAACTGTTTTTACAAAGCAGGTTTCCCGAAGCGCCGGAAAAGTCGAGAAATTTAGGAAGTTTGTCACTAAAAAACTTCGGGTCGCAAAATAGCAATATATTTTTAATTGAACCGATGGACGATTTGAAATTGTATGGAAGGTGACAAACTCTATAATATGAAATTCTCCACAATCAACAACAAAAGTTGTGAATGACTGGATTGAATTAAAAGGTGCTGAGCTAGCAGATGCTTTCAATGCTGCTTCGTTTCTGTCGCGTAAACATTAAACGGCGACGCAGATTTGTCTCACTTGACTGCCCGAAATCATGGAACAATATTCTTATAACCGGTTACAATAAATGAAGTAATCACGGAATTTTTATCGCCGGTAAAGCTACAGATGTGCCAGGTTTGCAGATACACACCATATAATTTGTGATCAATATTCTTGCAACCTGCCTCGCCCATATATTCAGTTTCATTGCTGTCCGGCATTTTCCTGCGACTTATGCGAACAGCAAAAGTTTCAGTAGTATTAAAATAAGAGAAAAGAACTATGAAATGGATAGCTACAGCCCTATATTAGTCTTACCTGTTTTTTCTAAAGGCCTGGAAAAAGTTATTATAAAACGACTCTCATGTTTCATTGATCAGTGACTGCTGCTCAATATGGGTCTCGTAAAAATAAACCGAGAGAATTAGCTCTCCTCGTCCAGAACGAGTTCACATCACAAAATTTTGAGGCAGGAAACGTGGCACTTGGATTGTTTCTAGATTTTCCAAAAGCGGTTGACCTTGTTAATAATTCTGCGTTGCTCAAAAAATCCGATCACTACAGTATCAGAGGTAAAGCCCACTTGCTAGTTTCTTCGTATTTGAGACATTGTTCCCAGCTTGGTAGTATTGCTGGTGAATGTTCCCAGCTAAAACCGGTAGGTTCTGGCGTACCGCAAAGCAGTATTTTGGGCCCCTTTCCCTTCATCCTCTATGTTATCAATATTGTTCGCATCGATACACTGCTAAGCGTATAATTTGGCAGATTACGCTAGCCTGCCTTTTCCAGGTTCTTCAGTTATCGACCTTCCAAATCGAGACAACCAAACCTTAAGAAAGATAAATACTTGGACCGTCAACAATCATTTAAAATTATTGTCAATAAAAACAAAGCGGTCACGTTTCACACCGTCATAAATACTTTACGTTTCCTCTAATAGAACTAAACAGTACTGGAAAAGAATTCGTGCAGCCTAAAGACACTGGGCGTTTACCTTGCAGATGATATGGCGTGGAATGAGCACATTAATTACTGAAGAAAGTTTCCAGAACAGTTGGTATCATGCGCCGCAGATTGCTTTAATTTTATACTGCTCAAGGTGGGGTCAAAGACCCATTTCCCAAGCAATTCACCCTAAAGAAGCCGAGGACCAGGCCAGGGGAAAGCTTGTACCCATTGTATCACCGGTGGGTACCCGGTGGCACTGGGGATCGAACCCTGCACCTCCCGCATGCGAGGTGGATGCTGGAACGGCTAGGCAACCGCTGCGGTAACAGACGAAAATATTAATGAAGTTACTATCTTACAGAAACGAATTGTAAGCGTTGCGTGTAAATTGCCATATTTGTTCCCATAGCGTCAGCCTTTCCGAAGACACAACATTATGCAAATAAAGCCTGTGCATAACTATAGGCTGTGTCATGAATATGAACTTACAATAATGAAAAACGACGACACCTTGATTACACTTGGTGAGCTAAACCAAAACAAAACAGTATATATTAAATCCACAGAGCAGACAGAGCCTTGGAATGTTAGAAATGCCACACAAATTATGGCCAACTAATTATGCAGCACACGTTACCTACTCTATTCTACCAGCTGTACTGCCGTGACAATCTTGCCCTGTCCGATATTTCTCTCAAAAAATTTCGGTAAATATTCGTGTAATAATTATGTGGCTACTAACATTTTGCCGACCTGTGTCAATGACACTATGCTTGCTTATTTCCTCCTCCCCCTAGGCCTTCTGCAGATGACTGTGCCATCATTCCTCTTATGATTACAGGCTGTTTTTTTTTCCTACCCCAAATGCATCGCATTGTGCGGGTACATTCACGTTTCTCTATGCTGAGATGCATACGTGTTCTTCTTATCATTGTTTTTGTTTTTCCTTTTATTTTTTCCTCCCCGGAGAAACTCAGTATTTCTCAAGATGCTTGTACAGCTTTTTCCCTGTCTTCCTCCTAGAATCTTGTCGCGTAAATAATCCTCAAAATCTTGAAGCCTTCAAACTCGAGGTGACGCCAGGAAAAGCCCCAAAAGGGACCATTTTAAAAAGCGCCCACTACGCGACCGTGCTGTTATTCCTTTATTTTGCTTGCATTTTTTTCTGAAGACTTCCTGCCACGAGCAATCTCGGTCCGCCACAGATCCAGCTGGACATAAATAATTAAACGCGTTGCACACCAGCGCCCGTCAGTCGGCTTCGTGGCGTAAGTTCGTGTGGCGCATTTGTGACACCTGAAGTTCTGGCTTGTCCTGACGGGGCCGACGGGCTTGAAATATGCGCTGACGACGCGAGAGCCATCTCCCGGAGGGTGGACACAAACAAAAGAGCTTCGTCGCCGTCGTCGTCCGTCGCCGAGTGTGGGCACAGTGGGTCATCCCCGAGGCGAGAGATCGAAGATGCACGAAACGGTGCTCGATCGACCGTTCAATTCCGCGCTCTCGGAAGCTCTTCAAGTCCGGAAACGGCCTCCTCAAACTCCCCCGCTCGCTCATCTTTACCTTCTCGTCTCTTTTCATTATTCTCCCGTTTTCCAGCTTCGTTTTACAGTGCAGCTCTGAGGCCTCCGTCCCCAGGTCGAGCGGCGTGCCTCGCCGTACGTTTGCTTTTCCGCTTTTCTAGAGCGCACACTCGGTCCGTTTGCCTCGCTTCATTCTGTCTCGCGTGCCAGGAAGGGTCTGTCTGCTTTCTCTTTTCCTGCTCTGGCGGGGAGAGTTTGTGCTTTCATGCTCGGCTGAGCGCTCGCTGCGGCGAGAACAATGGGAGAGAAAAAGCGCGGAGCGAACAAGATTAACAGGGAGTGGAGGAGGCGGAGGAGACAGAAGTGTTTCATCGGAACACTGATTGCACTACCCGAGCTTTCGAGTAGCGGCGAGCCTTTTCTGGGCAGTTGTTGGCTTTCGGCATTACGAGGGTCTTCTTTCTGGCGCACGCTTGTATCAACAGGCCGTCCCGCTACCAATGTGTTTACCGTCCTGTTCACAATAATTACGGCCCGAATCCCGTCCATCGCGGAAGAACGCTTTCTCAGTTCTTTACAACTGCGGTCTTATTCCGCGTCGACCTCATCCATTTGCTGTCCCTCTCCTCCTCTTGCCACCTGCTATCCTCTACTTCGCTTATGCTGGTATTTGCTACACGCAGTCCGCTAGCATTTTCGTCGCACGCATCAGGTGTTCAACCCGAGGGTCCACGCCTTTTCAATTTGAACTCAGTTTCCCCCGCCTCACTCGACCTGTCGTGTAAAGTCAGCGACGATCCCAACCTGTCCCTGTGAGTGAGGCTTATCATGTGACATAAAGTTAGCACCGTAACAGACAAAACATAGAAAAAGTGAGACACACACGCATTAATGTCGTGTACCAACTGGCCCGAATAATTACTCTCTTGGATCTTATCGTGTGTTTTGTCGTAGCTGTTCGAGGCTGTGCTTGCGGGTGGAAACAGGGGCAAATTGAAACGCTTAGAAGCGTCCTAATTAAAATAGTCGAAAAGATCGAAGACTCAAACGCCACCACCTCTGCGGCCAAAACAACAATGCAAAAAAAAAACATCCTATCAGAATTATGATTCTATATCATCGTCGGCAGCAATAGCAACGGAGCCCAGTGCAATACAAAATCGTGTATCTCATCGAACTCCAATTACCCCTCAGACCAACCTCTTCATCTTACAATTGTAAACATTATTAGATTCGCCTTACAGCCGCCGCGGTGGCTGAGTGGTTACGGCGCTCGGCTGCCGGCCCGAAAGACGCGGGTTCGATCCCGGCCGCGGCGGTCGAATTTCGATGGAGGCGAAATTCTAGAGGCCCGTGTACTGCGCGATGTCAGTGCACGTTAAAGAACCCCAGGTGGTCGAAATTTCCGGAGCCCTTCACTACGGCGTCTCTCATAGCCTGAGTCGCTTTGGGACGTTAAACCCCCATAGACCAGACTAGATTCGCCTTACCTTACATTGCAATACATTACCCTATCCTATCTCATATTTTGCCCACCCTACCCTACCCTAGCCCACTCGGTCCTACCTTATCATACGTTTCCTTATGTTACCTTATACTCTACCCTACATGCATTTTAGGTATTTGCGCGTATAAATGTGGTTTGCCCGTAGTAAATTTGTTGTCTGTCGTCTCGACATATGTGTCCCTGCGCTTGGTGCCTAATCCAAGCGCAACTTAGCTTCTTCAAAGCATGCATGTACTGCACGTGACTGTCACCCCCCCCCCCCCCCCCCACACACACACATACACCCAAACACCTTTACTCGCTTCCTTCCTTCGTTGAGTTCCCCATGCCACACTGGCCCGTTCTTTCTTGTTCCCATGGCTGCCAATATTTTCTTCTTGCTGCCCACGTACGTATACAGGCACTCCAAGGGGGGCAAGGTGGGCAGTCGTGATCTTCGTCTCCTAGCTGCCGCAGCGCTGTTTTTGTATTCAGTGGTTTCTTCGCCCGAGCACCGATCAGGCGAACATCATCCAGATGTGCCTCGGTTGCCGTCGTGTGCACATCCACTGATAGCCACCGTGAGAACCCACCTGCTCCGTTTAACGTTTGGGGCATCTATACGCTGTGTAAGGCCGCTGGAACACTTCATGCACGTTCGATTAAGCTCCGTAGGCCACGGCACACATAAACACGAGTTGTGCAAAAAGGCAGTCGTGTTCGGTGCGCCTTTATGCTACCCGCACCACGCATCACCACCAACAGCCCATGAGTCCAGGGACTGCACGGCTGGGGATTTTCTTAGGAACTTCCAGATATGAAAGTTTGTTGTGCAGGGTTGCATTGTGCGGATTGTGTTGCAGCCCTAGAGCTTTTAAAATGTGTAGCGATGAAGAAAATACTTCCCCAACGCTCGAAATACTCGGAATGCTGGAGATGCAAAACTAGCTGTGCGGAATGGCCCAGAAGCAACGTGGTGGCTTCAACATCATGGACAGAAAGCTGCACGGGACGCCGCGGTGGCTCAGTGATTATGGTGCCCAGCCACTGATTCAAAATGCGCGGGTTTGGTGCCGGCCGCGGTGGTCTAATTTCGATGGAGGCGAAATGCTAGGGACCCGTGTACTGTGCACGTTAAGGAACCCCAGGTAAGGAAAGGCGTCCCTCATAGCCCGAGTGGCTTTGGGACGTTGAACTACATAAAATCAAAAGGCTGCACATGCAATGTGTTTTGAGTTAACCAGAAAACAGGGAGCTCGAGGCTCAACAGAAAGAAATTCCACCTACCGGGAGAGTTTCCAGGGCTTTGCAATTGTTGCGCCACATGTACAGATAGAAGCATTATGAAAGGAAACACGCGAGATGACAGCACTCAGAGCCTATCACTATGTGCGGCTGTTCTAGAAATTGAAGGCACGCCCTTTCGCGAGCTCAACGGGCCCTGTGTTCGGTGTTTAGAAGTGTAACAATTTTAAGAGCAGCGCATCCCTCGAGTTTTTAAACCAATATACTCACGAAGCGAGTATTTTGGCGTGTGTAATAGTCAAAGTGGTTTCTGGAGCGTTTACGGCCCGCTAGCACAATGGGCCTTCAATATTTAGAGTAGCCGCCGGTGTGGTGTGCTCCTTTGCATATGGCTTCTAGCTGTGCACTCCCGAGGTATTATCCAACTGACGCTTCCGCAACAGCGCGCCTCCCGTGAGGCGGCCGAGCGAGCAGCGAACGTATACGAAGACAAAGGCAGTGAGTAATCTCCGAGGCCGAAATACAAGCAGCCTACTTGTCCCGGAACGAAACTCCAGCATCGGCAAAGCGCGCATATAGCGACCACTTCCGGTTAGTCCGGACTCTGGCAAGGAAAGGCCCTCTCTGCGCGCTAACGGCGAGCTGGCCGCAGCCTCTCCCTGCCTGGTGCGCGCAGGCACTCTCTGACATTGCACACACGCTCTCTCTCTCTTGAGGAGGAGAAGTTCGTGCTTGTGTATTTACTGCTGCAAGGGGGGGGGGGGGGGAGGAAGGGCCTTGCCCGGTCTGCTGCCGGCGCGCGATCTCATTCACGTAATGGGACTACAGACTATACACACGCAGCGGGAGGAGGGTAGCACTACGACAACTAAGGTCTAAGGGGGTGACGGCACCAATCCGGTTTCCTGGAGTGCTGCCACGCTCACCCGTATGTTTATGCGGGTTTATGTTCCGTTCCTTGTTTCTGCCTCATTATTTTTTTTTGTATCTTGCCTGGCCACCGCTTGTAAGTGGGCTGGCTGGGGGTGCTACAGAGAAGCCAGCAGACAACGGGTTAGCTGTTCTGGCGTTATATTGTAGCAAACTTACTCAAAAGTAAGATATGCTCCATGGACACTAGGAGAGAACGCGCAAAAACTGTACTGTTTGATTTGTATCTGGGGGATGCAACTGCATCAGTTGCGTTAATAGCGTTAAACGGACACCGGGATTCGGCCTATAAGTGCACGTCGAAAGGACCTTGGTTACAGATGCTTGATAACTGATGAAGGGTGGCGATTTAGGTTTGTTGGTTCATCACAGAAGAGGAAATATACAGCGCAAAAACACACAGACGGCAGAAGAAAGGCAACACGGTCAGCGCTTGTGTTTGTCTTCTGTACTGCGTGTGTTTTTGCGCTGCATATTTCCTCTTCTTTGCTTGATAAAATTTGTGATTGCGAAATAAAACACTCGTAAAATTTACTTCCTTCCCCTAGTATCGTGTTGAGCAGATTTAAACGTGGGGGCAAATTAAGGGAAGGTAAATGCCGGGCTGAAACATGCAAAGCGCATTCTTTCCGCTCCCATTCAGCGGCTGCCTGCTCAAGCTGTTCAGGTCCAAACTGAATCAATGTTTTTATTACCAGATGGCTAACAGGGTGTGCGGCCTTCCTCCTCTGCGTTTGCTAACGTACTTTGCGCGTTTCTTTCCTTTTTATTTTAATGCGAAAGGATTACTAGTCCCATTACTAGAAAAGCCGGCGGCGTCTGTCTACTCGCAGGTGGCACAGAAAATCCCAGCGACGGCAAAAAAAAAAAGGCTGACGTCACCAAGAGGCCGTACAACGCATACAGCAAGCCGAGCGCCGCCACTTCAGATAATCTGCGGTCGGATACAGCTCAAGAACAAAACAGTAGACGCCCCTCAAAAGAGACCCCCGCAGCCAAGTTGCGTCGACCAATTTTCATGACGCCGCGGTTAGTCCTATTAAGCCTTGGTTATTCCCGATTCATAGGAAGAAATGCCAACTATATCCCGAGTCGTAGCTCTTTTATCTCGAGGTTAGCAGCGCAGGGAGCAAAGCAGGAGACTGGAGTAGTGCACTGCGTGTACTGCGGGAAGTGCACTGTGAGAAGCGCTGTGCTTTTGAAATAAGCACTGCTGACAGTCAGCGCCCGTTGTGTGATTTCCCCCGCCCTCGTCTTTGCTTGCCGCGCTGTTAGCCTCATGCTGCAAAACCGACAAGTGCAAGCTGCTGCTCTTGGCTGATGAACGGCAAACGAAATGAAAGAGAGGTAATTGAAAGGCGGGGAGGTTAAGTATACATAGGCAGTGCCAGGCGAGCTATCCTGCACGTGGGGAGGGAGGCGAAGGGATAGAATAAAAAAAGTTTAGAGGAATGGAAGATCATAGCCGTCCGTGGCTACTACGGATGGCAAACCAAAATTCAAGAAAGCGAACGTTAGCGCACGCCTTTCACTCCTTTGAAGGACGTCACGCACACTCATGTGAGCACGTTCGCCATCGAGTAATTGAACATATTGACTCCGTATCGAGCGCACTATAGCTGCGGACTCGAGGAAATCTCCCTTCATCGAAAAACAGCAGGCGATTCAATCTACCTGTGGTTGAATAGAAAATGCACTTCTGTTCATCCCGCAGAGTGCGAGTCGATATGCGTGAATGCAATGGGATTGCCTCGAGTTAATGCGAAAGTCGCAGAGGTTCTTACAGGCTCCGTCGCTCTCCTGATCCGCAAAGCGAGTTTTGAACCGGCCCCGCAGTGAAAGTGACGTTCCGTGCGGAGAAGCGTCAGGCGCTCCAAAATGGCGTGCAGGCATGATTAAGCTCGTGAAGGAAAGAAGGAGAGAGAGAGAGAGAGAAAGGAGAACGTGGCGTGTGGCTGGGCAATGCATGCAAGTAGCCGCGACCAGACCGCACGCGGTGAAAGCGCTACGCTGAAGAGCAGGGTAGTTGCGTGTGTAACAGTGCATTTGCGTAAAGTGCGGTAACACGAAACGCAGTTCTGCAAGCAGCAGCTTGTCCAGGCTTCACAGCATCCGTAATTTTCGCTGCGTTACACTGTTCGGAATGGGCACTGCTTTCTGGTGTGTTGCTTTACACCACCCTGATGTAACGGACATGTAACTATGCCCTGCCGCTGTACGGTAAACAAAAGCAATGGAAGACTGCGCGGACTCACACTGCATAACTGTACTGCTGTACAGTGAACAAAATTTCGTATCGCCGCACACCACTGCATTGCACTGCACTGCGTTACATGGTTTCTCGGGTGATCGTATTTATTCCGGAGGCCTCCGCTACGGTGCCTCTATTAGAAGCTACAAACACTGCGCAGTATTTCGGAATAATGAGGACAAAAACTGGAAGGCATAATCTAAACAAAATCAGAATTAAATGCGAGAACTTGGCAGATGCAAGGGTCCGCTCCACGTTAGGAGTAAAATCAAGACCAAGATTCCCCGCTCCCGAAGAACATGCACTCTGTGCATCACGAGGATGGGAGAAAAGGCAGGGTTGAAGTGCTTCGGTCAAGACTCGAGGGAAGAAAAAACGCGCTTACTTTTACGCACCAGAATACGAAAGAGGAAGCCATCCGACAAGAAGAAGAAAATACACGCCCGCTGCACGGCCAGCAATAGTTCCATAGTGGCGGCAAACGAAGGGGCCATTGCACGAGCAACCACGCCAAGGTCGCAGCAAGCGACTCCAAGAGTGCAATTAACAATTACAACTGCGGTCGCGTCCCAGCGGAGGCAGCAAAAATCCTGGAGAAAAACCAAGCCGAGAGCCTAATTCTCCTTATTTGTGCCCCCGCGCACCAGGCTTTGGCAGGGAATGAAGGGGAAAACGAACTGGCTCGAGGTCTCACTTTCCGAGCTGGCTCCCGTCCATCCTCACACGCACACAACTCGGGCAAAGGACAAGCTGATAGGATACAGGGATATAGTTCAGCACTATTGACTGAACCGGAAGCTATACCCGGAAGCTGAGGACAAGCTCAGCAAAAAGGAGGAAGCAATTTGGAAGCGTTTACAGTCTGGAACATACACAAGTCCGCACATATTAAACAAATGTTACCCGGGGCAGTACAGCGGTAAGTGCCAACTTTGCAAGAGACAGGCAAACATGATCCACATGATATGGACATGCACACACTTAGGAAACAATTTAGGGGCCATTAGAAATAAGAATTATGGGAGGTTCTGATGCTCAGCTCGGACCCAGAGAAACAAAAAGAGGCCGTCAATCAAGCCCAGGCAGCCGCCAGGTCCCAAGGGCCTAGCCTTGGAGGTTAAAACCTCCTCGAATCTGATTGAAGAAATATTTCTCTCTCTCTCTCCTACTTTCACTCCCGCATCCTTCCCTTATGGGCGCCAAAGATCGCTGATGGAGAGAGGAGCAGGAGAAAGGGCACAGTAAATCAGCGTGGAGAATAAGTGCGGTTCAAAGTGGAGCGGAGCAGTAACAAATGTGTGGCACTTGAGCGGGGGTGGGGCAAATGTGCGTAGCGTGCTCAGTGGGTGGACCCGGTGATCTATCCTGGCATATGCGCGAAGGCGAGCGGAATTGGAGGAGGCAAGCATATAGCGAAGGAAGAAACGGGGGAAAGCGTACGTGGCGCTCTGGCAGTGACGGTTGCTGTGGTACGCTGATTTTTCGACCACGCCGCAGTTCGAAGCTGCGATCGATTGTACTCTTTTAGTGCTGTACTTTTTCCTGCGAAATGTACCAACTAGCCCAGACTAGCACCCTTTTGCAATTCAATCGATTTTCTGCGCTCTAAGAGCTCCGGCCGGCTGGGAACTTCCGGGCAGGTGTCGAGAGAGAGAGAGAGACACACAAAACGTTTATACGCTGATTATGGCGTCTTGGGAGTCTTCATGGGTGGCTGCGGCAGCTTGGGCCCGTTCGAGCTGATCACCGGGTTCCAAGCTGGACAGCTCAATATACCTCCCATTGCTCTGGCGTGGCGTTGTGTATGACAGGGACTGCAGGGTTATGTTGGTGTGGTATAGTGTGAATGTCTCTCCGCACCATGGGCATGCGGGCCTGTATGTAGTGGCGTGAATCTTGTTTAGAATAAATAAGCGTGGATATGTGTTTGTTTGCAGCTGTCTCCAACTTAGTCTGCTCTTTAGTGAGTTATCTATGGAGTGAGGAACATATCCTCCCATAAGTCCCCTAAGGTGCTCCCGTATGTCGCCGTACGTACGGGTAACTGGCTCGAGTCCAACGCATCAGCCGTCGCCCGGCCTGAGCCACCTTGGCTTAGAACGCGAAGAGCATGCTCGGCAATTGTGTCTCGCAGGAAATACCGACAGGCAGGTTGCGAGTCCGAGATGATTGCCAGGGGTTGGCCTCTTCGGTTGCCTTCGGCGACTGCGAAAGTAATCGCAGTCTCCTCTGCTTCAGTAGAGATAGTAAAATCCCTTACGGTGACGCCGGCTGGCTCCTTGTGGGCGTATAGTCGATTGCCCCCATTGCTCTATGTGTTGGGTAGCTGCCTGTGTCTACGAAGACGGATTCTTTTCTTTACCAGCGATGCGCTATTCTAACACCTGAGCCCTTGCTTGCCTCCTGCCTCGATGCAGTCGTGGGTGCATGTGCTTAGGGATGGGTAGGGCTGTGTAGGCCGATCTGACGTCGTCTGGTAGGCACTCCGTCTTTTGTATCTTCTTGTAGCTGTCAGAGTAGCCTAGTCGTCTGAGTAGTATGTAGAAGTCGCTCCTTCTGAGCGATGAGAGGTGCTTCCTGGTGCTCTAGGTATGTGTCGGAGACTCCGAGGTCCATTAATTTACGCGCAGATATTCTCAGAGGCAAACCCAGCGCCGTCTTATATGCCTTCCGCAGTATAGCCTCTACCTGCTCGACGTCTTGGGATGCTAGTATGAACGTGGCTCGACTAGAACTCGTATCAGTCTGACCGTGTCCTCCTCCGTGAAGCATTGTTTTCTGTTGGCTACTCCGGTGACCATCAATTGTGCTGAAGGGTAGGAGAGGATTAAGAGCGTGTGGTCCACTCTGTGGGTGAATTATAGCCACATTCCCAGGATCTGCAGTGTTGCTACTTCAGGAATCTCCTGTCCATCAAGGTGAGTGTTGAGTCGAATGTTCTTCTTGTATCTACGTGAGTGGATGAGTTTAACTTCGAAGTGTTCTGGCGAGCAGCAGACGCCGCATTCCCTCGCGTACTGGCTAATGCAGACAAGTACGGAGAACTGCCAGAGAGCACAAAAGCATATAAGTTAGTCATCACAAGAACTCTCACAATGCGAACGTTGATGTCAGCCCAGTCTTATGAGATGAATTACTTAATTACAAGAATTTTATTAGCACCTGCTAGTTTACCCTGAGGACTAACTGAAGTTGGCCTGAGTCACTAAAAGACCACTCTCACCGAAAGACCAGAAAACGATTTGCAGGTGCAGCCATCACCGGCCGATTTCGCAAGCGAAATGCATGCGCCGAGAGCCTTTTTTTTTTTTAGCGTGAATGCCAGAGGCACCCCATTCACTTTAAAATTGTGGCGACACGTACTTTTCGCTAAGGACATCGCGAGTTTGAATCAACTGGCGAGAAAATTTTTAACCAATTTTCTGAGGCAATAAGTGCGTACTTTGCTGCCGTAAAAGTGTCAACATAGCCAGAGAGAGCCAGAGTATCAGTTTTTACTGAGTACAGTAACTGTTTGACTGAGAACAACAACTAAGAACAATAACTGAGAGCAATAACGACCAAGATTTTCGAGCGTGACACTGCGCCGAGTTCCATAACTGTATGTTGCTAAAGAGATGTTGCTAAGAGATGCTGCTAAAGGTATGTAAAGCTAAACAGAAAACAGACCACGAGAGACATTATCATATAAAATTAAAAAAAGAAGTTTCCGTGATAAAACGACGAGAAATGTTTAGGCGTAGCCGCAATTTCCACCTTAGCTAGAATTCTCGCGCGCAATATATTCCAAGAGGAGTGGAATTATCACAATGTCCTTTTAAGGGTACTCCACTCAAAAATTATTTGTGTAGAGCAACAATAACAGACGAGGCAAGAACAGAAAAACCGAAGCAAAATTTCCGACAAGGACCTCCGCTTAATTTGTGCTTTGATGCGCGTTGACATCCGTTCATAGAGAGATGACAGACGTCTTCTTTCCGAAAGAGGAAAAAACAGTTTATGTAGCTCTTTTTCCTAAAGTTACAGCTTGCGCGAACTTATTCCCTGAAGGACCTTAGGAGCTTTTTTATGGCATGAGGACATGGTGCAAACGAACTGTTAACTTGGTGGAAGAAAAACACCATTGGCATAATATATTAACGGCATTTTTTTCTTGCTATGGGCTCCTGGTGGGGATCCGAAGTATATGTTTGTATGAATACTTCAGAAAGTATTAAAAATTCATCGAGCAAACAGCTAAATTTTGCGATGAAAGGGTTCGAGATCGACTTGAAAGCGGCTGAAAGGGTCTCCTTTTAAGCGTTCTATGCTATTTTCGCATTTAGTTTTTTTTCTGATTGAACTTTCTTGAACAGGCTTTTGAAAAATTAATTCTCAGTTGGCTTAGGAGCTTGCGCGAACTGCACATTTTTTTTTATGCCCGTTCCCAACCAACATCTACTTTTTTCGTGTTGATAGAATTTGACAGAAAAACTAAGTAACAATAAGCTCCACGCTTTTAAGTGGAATCAAGTGAAAAAATCTCTTTCGTTTTGCGACGCCATTAGTGTTTATTTTTTCCCGAAATAGCGCCCCTTCCATCTCGCAGACTGCTGCAAAGGACACAGCGTTGACAAAGCAGCTTTCATTTCTGGCTGCGTGCCGGGAAAGCGTTGAAAGGGCTGTTGTTACACTTCGCTGAGAAGAGATGGCTAAGAATCCTGTTTTTTTTCTCACTTGCTTTTTTATTCAAGAGCAAGGCACTGAATGCATTTCTTTCTAGGTTGCGTTCAGAAGCGTAGACATCAGTGGTGAGGGGCCAGCGCCACCAAAAAGAGCCATTCTTTTATTCAGCCTCACTGCGACGAACGAAGCCCTCTTTTCTGCGCAGCGTGGTCTATGAAACCTCGTAGGACGTCAGTGGCCTGCGGTCTTACCGATACGATGACGATGAGCGATGGTCAGCCGATGCCTAAAGCGGTGGTTATTAGACGCGAAGAAACAGCGGAACACTGTCTTCTGTCGCTGATGGCGTTGCTGCGTAATTTAGGACCGTGCAGTATTGGGCGAAACTACACTCTAAGCAAGCGTACGCCTATAAGGGAGTAAAAAGAGAGTGAGCTGTGCACTCGCTTTTATAAAAAAGCGCACTAGAGGACAGCTTACTCCCTTCTTACTCCTTTTTGTTTTGAGCGTGTAAAGTATACCCCCCCCCCCCCCCCCCCCCCCTCGCTCACCGGCGTGATGATGCGTCGCTGCGCTGCAGAAGGTTCAAATGAGGACTTCATCTTGGGTACCAGTTTTATCTTCTCCATTGTCAGGCATGTTTGAGAGAACTTAATACGCCGTCAGTAGTGTTGCAGCCTTGCTCTGACATTAAATACTTCGCGGTCAGTTTGATCGGAGCGGCTAAGCGAAGGCAGCAAATTTAATCTGTAGCCAAGGAGAAGTGTTCCTTACCGAGTTGTCCGGGGATGATCTTTTTGTTTCTATCTAAGCGCTGAAAGGTGATGGAAACGTTACGTCACAGTTTTCAGTTGCTCTAGGCGCCAAAGGTTGGTTTGGTTTTATAGGTTTAACGTCCCAAAAGCAACGAAGGCTATGAGGAACACCGTAGATGAGGGCTCCGGATAATTTCGACCACATGGGGTCCTTTAACTTGCACTGACGTCGCACAGTTCAAGTAACTTAGCGAAACCTTCGGAAGTAGACAGAGTGCAACGTCTGGTTGGGACGACATTGCTATCACGAGGTAAGAGGTCCGACGAAGTGCAAATAGGGAAATACTGGAATTACTTTTTTACAGTGAGCCGGTTAGTGTGAGTGGCGGGTAATTTATAAAAGTTTCTGTAAATTACAACTGTGGCCTGCATAAAAGAATGAGGTTACTAGGTCTGAAGACGAAGATTTCAGTGTTTAGAGCTCTGATAACTGAGCTTCAGCCGCGATATCAGAGGGGAAGCCGTCAGCAGCAGTTGCAATTGATTGCGTGTATGGAAAAAGAGGAACGAAAACTCCCGAAAGGCAAAGCGGAGAATGATGCGACGAGATCACCAGCCAGGTAATCTACTGCATGTGGAAACTCTCTGCAGCAGCAAAAAAAGAAATCCGCCAGAGAGAGCATGACTAGCTGCGTACAGTGAGGTATGCAGTGCCTGTCGTATCACTCCTCTTTATATTACGCATCATGCCTACCTGCTCCACACATTTAATCCCTTCATATATTTGCTTTTACCTGCTATTTACAATTGAAACTGTAGGCCTAACCTAACTAGCTCTACGTACGACCCTATGAAATTGCTCTGAATCTCTAGCCTTCATTTTTTAATTGTTTGTTCTGTTTCACAGAATCCTCGAGCACTCCCACAGTGACGTCGCTGGAAGTGTGGAGAGTTAGCAAAGTATACTGAGGGGCCAGCTGGCCCGACATAATACTTGATCGAAGAACGAAGTGTTAAGAATAAAATTACGGATCGCACTTAAGACTGCTTACATCTGAATACGTAGTTAAGCCGAACAGACGTGCGTAAACAGGTGTTCATTCCTCAACTGGAGGGGACACTTAAGCTCCGCCTTAAGGTTATGACGCGGTATCTTTAGTGGGATGATGCCCATATATGCAGAATTGGTCACTCTCCACTTAACATTCATAGGGGGAAGGGAGTCCTCTTACCACTACCAGCGCAGTAGCTCTGCGGTTACGCGATGCGCCGCTGCATTCTGTCCCTGTCAAGCCGCCGGTAGTGATTCTGCGACCCATGTTGCTTATCGCGAGCGACCTATCGAGCAGCTGACGCGAGCTTACCCGAGTAACTCGGGTAAGCTCGGGTGGTAACTCGGCTTGCTAGGCAACGCCACAAGATCGTGTGGTATACGTACACGATGGCAAGATTCTTGGTCGCTGTTGGTGAGCGCATAAGTGCTTTCTCACTAAAAGGGCTTAGAGCGGCTCATACATTAGGGTCAGCCATTGTAGCCTGCACTACTGTGAGCCACCATGCTGGTGACGAGATTGGTAGGCTGCTAGAGAAAACGCCACAGCGGTTGCCGCACTAGTCCCCACAACCATCGCTATCGCATACGGAACGCGTTCGTGATCGCAACTCTTCGACTTCGAACCAGAGTCACACCACTCTTTCTTTTGCTCCGACACACTGAACCTAGCAACTCGCCCTTAAGTACGGCCTTTGTCGTAAGAGTCCAAGTAGTTTGGTACTGAGCCATGTATACAGCGGGGCTCTTGGACGTAGCATCGATGGAAGTCCTGTGTTATGAGGTAACGAGAGTTTATTTCGACTTGAACAGATTTGAAAAGTCTGATGATGCATGCAGCCACAGATCATTGTTAACTAAGAAACCCCTAGAAGTGTTTTGTGAAGGGGTGCACAGGGCATTCCTTCCGGCTTATGTACGGCCCGAACCGCCCAAAGAACAGACGATGCGTCTACGCGCTAATCAGCACTCCAATTCAGAGGATACGAAGGATTCCTCCCCCGATTCATCAAGCGCGCTTGGAATTTCTAAGTTTAGAATGCGGTGAATGCGACGTCTTCAGAAAAGGGAACCAGAACTCTAGGATTGGCTCGTAAAAGCTATTTTAATGAGCCCGATTCGAATTGGACGCACTACTTTGAAGTTCCAGCTAGTGCGTTCGCGTTTTATTCATTTCACTTGTAGATGCAAGCGCGGAAATTAGTGCGAGCTGAATTGGGGAAGTGAAGCCATATTGAAGATGCTTTCAAGTCCGTATAGTGAAAATTCTTTACAAACCAATTACTGCGGTTTAACCGGTCGTCCCGCTTTAAAACCCCTTAAGGAGGAATGCGGGGCTGAAATAACGATTCTCTGAAAAAAATTGCGTTTTTGAGTCTGAGTTGTTTTGGATTGGATTAATGAAGAATATTCTCACCAAGTTTGGTCGTTATCTGAGCAGTAGAAAAGAAGAAAATGAATTTTTTTTCGAGGCGGTAGTACACATTTAAAGCATTTAAAGCGAACAACTGGGCTAGTTGGTGATCTTTAGATTCGCATTTTCGCATTTTCCGTCGAAGGCGGCTATGAACGCTCTTCTCAAGACGCAGCCGCAGCGCGGGAAAAAACCAAACTTCGCGTTTGGTTTTTCCCGGGTTTGAACCCGACCGCGGCGGCTGCGTTTTTATGGAGGAAAAACGCTAAGGCGCCCGTGTGCTGTGCGATGTCAGTGCGCGTTAAAGATACCCAGGTGGTCGAAACTATTCCGGAACCCTCCACAACGGCGCCTCTTTCTTCCTTCTTTCACTCTTTCCTTTATCCCTTCCCTTACAGCGCGGTTCAGGTGTCCAACGATATATGAGACAGATACTGCGCCATTTCTTATCCCCAAGAACCAATTATTATATATTATTATTATTATTATTATTATTATTATTATTATTATTATTATTATTATTAATTATTATTACTTGAATACCGACAGCCTCTTCAGCCAGTTGGACGGCGAGGAGCTGGCGCTGAGGGTCCGGGCTACGCAGCAAGGTCTCCCAGGCGTCTCCACTAGCTATTGTATTTGATTCGCCCTGCCTGGGCATTGTGTGCACTCCCAAATAATATGGCCGGGGGTCATAATTTCGACCACCTGGGAATCTTTGACGTGCACTGACATCCCAGAGCACACGGGCGCCTTTGCGTTTCGCCTCCATCGAAACGCGGCCGCCACAGTCGGGTTCGAACCCGGGTACTCCGGATCAGTAGCCGAGTGCCCTAACCACTGAGCCTCCGCGGCGGGTAGCGTAGTGGTGGGTCGCTGGATTGATTGATTGTAAAACATTTTATTCGCCGGGAAGAGCTTGGCAAGAGGTCGCGTTAAGTGGTCGAGAGTACATAGCCCTCGACGACTTTGTCAGCCCACTCCACCGCCAAAACTTGCGTTCTGGGGTCAGAGCTAGCCAGCACGGTCTCCCACCGCTCGAGAGAAGGAGCTGTAACTAGATCACCCGGAGGTGGCTCTATTTTGCAGTCCCACAGGATGTGATCGTAGGTAGCACGTTGGCCACAGTGTTTGCAGTTTGGGTTGTAAAGATCTGGATAAATGTGCGCGAGGAGTGATGGGGTGCGTATCGATCTCGTCTGTAGACGACGCCACGTAACCTCTTGTTCTTTAGTAAGTCTTTTGTCTGGAGGGGGGAAAATTCTCCTCTCTAGTTTAAAATGATTGGTGAGATAATGATATGTGATCATTGAGTCCTTCGTGAAATTCAGGGAGCCAGACTCATCCACTGCCCGGTCGACGAAACCTCGGGCTTTATTGTGGGCTACCTCGTTCCCCGGATTCCCCGAATGGGCTGGGACCCATATCAATTCGGAATAATTTGGTGAGAATTTGGTTGCGTTAAGGATTCTAAGGGAGGTGTTTGTAATTCGCCCTTTAGCGAAATTATTGATACCCATTTTGGAATCGCTGAGGATGATGCTCCCTTGGGTATGTGCTAGGGCGAGGGCTATAGACGCCTCTTCTGCCGTTTCAGAGGATTTCGTTTTGATTGTCGCCGAGACGATGTGGTCACCATTCTCGTTCACAACCACAACTGCAAAGGCATTGGTATTTTTGTATTCTGCCGCATCTACATAAAGTGTTGCAGCGCACTGTCTGTATTTCTTATGTAAGGCTTTGGCTCGTGCTTGTCTTCTACCCTCATGGTGTAAGGGGTGCATGTTTTTGGGGAGTGGTTTGATTAGTAGGGCCGTCCTATAGGCGCGGGGTAAGTCTACTTTAGCATCGTTATTCGTAGGTTGAAAGTTAATTCCGAGCCTGGTAAGAATACTCCTGCCAGTTCTGGAATTGGCTAATTGCGCTGTTTGAGCCATTAAATGGGCTTCTTTCAGTTCATTGTAGGTGTTATGTATTCCTAACCTCATAAGCCTTTCGGTTGAGGCATTTAGTGGGAGTCCTAACGCAGCCTTATAGGCCTGCCGTATCATGCTATCCAATTTGTCCTTTTCTGCTTTCGAAAATTTCAGATAAGGGGTGGCATAGAGTATCCTGCTCAGCGCAAAGGCCTGCACTAGGCGGCATAAATCTCTTTCCCTCACCCCTTGTCTGCG
Organism: Amblyomma americanum; assembly: GCA_030143305.2. Classification (NCBI taxonomy): domain Eukaryota; kingdom Metazoa; phylum Arthropoda; class Arachnida; order Ixodida; family Ixodidae; genus Amblyomma; species Amblyomma americanum. Next base: position 33,232 of record JARKHS020032244.1, read on the forward strand.
GTTAGCTATGCGGCGGAGTAATCGCGCCGTCGCTTCTACCGTGCGTTTTAGCTTAGTGAGTGTGTCAGTATTTTTCCATTTGTTTGTAAATACAACCCCAGTATTCTCATGGTCTGTACCTCTTTGACAGATCGTCCATTAACATAGACGTTTATTTGCGGGGGGGATGTCGTGGTACGCCTACCTCTTTGTTTACGACGGATCACGAAGAGTTCAGATTTTTGCTCAGAACAAGTGAGGCCGGAATCCCATGCGCATGCCTCGATGATGTCCACTGCTGCTTGGAGTGTGTCTTCTATGTAGCCTTCGCATCCTTTGGTTACCCAAAGTGTGATGTCATCTGCATAGAACGTGTGATGTAGGTCTGGTATTTGTGCCAGTTTGGGGGGAATTTTGATGAGGGAGAGGTTAAAAAGGAAAGGGGACAGGACGGAGCCCTGTGGCGTTCCTTTACTTCCTAGTTTGATTGGGGCACTCTATTGTTCCTACCGTTATCACTGCTGTTCTGTTAGTGAGGAAGGATCGGATGTAGTTGTACGTCCTTTCTCCGGGGTTGATTTCTGACAAGTTTGTCAAGATGGTTTTGTGGGTGACGTTGTCGAAAGCTTTAACAAGGTCTAAACCCAATATTGCTTTCGTTCCTGTTCCCTCGTCAGCTTCAATTATGTCCTTGTTAAGCTGCAAGAGAATGTCCTGGGTAGATAGTTGGGCCCTGAATCCTAACATTGTTTCAGGTAGGAGGTTCATGTCCTCCGCATAGTTTTGGAGCCTATTGAGGATGACATGCTCCATGAGTTTGCCTAGGCATGATGTTAATGAAATTGGGCGTAGATTCTCAGTGCTGAGTTTCTTACCCGCTTTAGGAATAAAAGTGATTTTCGCGTGTTTCCACTCTGGTGGTATGTTGCCTGCATGCCAGTATTTGTTCATAAGGTCTGTAACCGCCGCGATCGACGTTGCGTCTAAGTTCCTGAGAGTCTTATTTGTTGCTTTGTCTGGTCCTGCCGCAGATGTTGTCCGCAGTTTTCCAATTGCGTACCAGACCTCTGCGTCTGTGATGTCTGCGTCTAAATTTGGATTAGGAGTCCCCCGGTAGTCTGGTTGTGTGGTACTATCATCTGTGTTTAGATAACGTTCTGCTAGCTCTTTGATTAGGTCTTCAGTTGTACCCTCATATTTATGTATGAGTCTGTACAGTTGACTTTGTTGCACGGGACGTGTTTGTTCTGGATCGAGCAGGTGTCTTAGAAGATGCCATGTCTGCTTATTTCTGAGCTGTTCATTGACGCTTTCACATATTTGGTTCCATTGTTGTGTTTGGAGAGTAAGTGTATGTTCCTCGATTCGCCTCTCGATTTCAGCGATCTTTTTGCGTAGTCGCTTGTTGTGTTTTTGCTGCTTCCAGCGTTTTTGGAGGCCTTTTTGTGCCTGCCACAGGTGTAACAGTTTTGAGTCTGCAATCTGCTCCTCCTTCTCAACTGGCACCACAACGCTAGTGGAGCTGACATCCTCATTCAGGGAGATAACCCAGTCGCTAAGGTTGGAGATCTCCTTTGGAGCTGTTTTGTCGCGAAGTTGCCTGAACTTGTCCCAATCCGTGGTTCGTATTTCTTTTGCTTTGTTTTTAAGTTTTGTCGTGGGGAAGGTGATGCTAAGGATGAAGTGATCACTACCAAGGTTTTTCCCGGTGTTGACCCACTTTGCGTCCTTGACGTTTTTAGAGAGGGATAAGTCTGGAGATGTGTCTACACATACACTGTTACCCATGCGTGTGTGGTCGCTCGGGTTGTTTAGCGTTGTGAGCCCTAGTGACTGTATGATTTGCCAGAGCAGGTTCCCTTTCGGAGTTGCTTTGGTATATCCCCATGCTGGGTGTTGAGCGTTGAAGTCTCCCACAATTAATAGTTGAGCCCTAGCAGCCAGCTTTACTGTGTTTATCAACAAGTGTGGGAGTCCATTGCCTTTGTTTCTGGGAGGGTTGTATACATTAAGGATGAAGAGATTTGAGCCTCCTTTTTGCCTTGGTACTATTTCAAGTAGGGTGTAATCTTCTTCCGAATCATTAATAAAATGTTGAATTGCGGTGATATTTCTATGCACCAGAGTGGCTGTGAAGGAGCCGGCTGCGTTACTAGTATCATAATGAGGTGGCAGATATGCTTTATAGCCTGGCAGTGTAGCCCTGCCGCTAGCTTCTTGCAATGCAATCACGTCTGGGGTTGGAACAGACGGTGCTTGTTGGATGTGGAGCTGCAAGTGGGCCCGCTTGCGGCGGAAGCCTCTGCAGTTCCATTGCCAAATTTCAAATTTTTGGCGTGGTGCCATGTTGGGTTATAGATGGTTGTGGCGTCGTGGACAGATCCAAGGTGGGGGGTAGGCGGGCCTCGATAGTTGTAAGCCTATCCATTATTTGCTGCATGCAGGTGGCTATTTGGGATACCTGTCCCTCTAGTGTTGCAAAGCGAATATCTATCTCTGCAAATTTGGTAGTAACGAGGCCTTGGAAGGTTGCTTGTTCTGTTGATATAGCGCTAGTTCTCTCTGACAGAGTATTGATGTCTGCCCTGAGTTTGGTAGGCGCTTTCGACGGCTGCGGGGTGTCGGCTTCCGAAGCCTCGGCCTTTCTTTTGGATTCCTCGCCTTCTTTTGTAGGATGCGGTCTTTTAGTTGCTATTCTGGCGTCTGTGTCCGTCGCGTTATGGGCTGAAGACTGGGACGCGTTGGAGGGAGTGTGGCAAATAGCGTCTGTTTCCATCGCATTATTGGTCGAATCCTGGGACGCGGTGGGTGGCATTCTAGCCGCAGTGGCATTCTGTACCTGATGCGCTTGTAACAGGCGTTTAATGTCAGCCAACTCTTTTTTAAGGCTGGCAATTTCTCTGTCTCGGGATTGTAGTTGGATCTGAAACTCCTTCTCTCGAGCGTCAATAGATTGGGAGGCCTCTGCGGGCCAGCTCACCTTTTTATTGGAGCGGCTATCGCTGCGTCCGCGGCTTGAGCTTCTCTTGTCGTTCCCTGCAGGGTTCCCCAGGGGCGGGAAGGAGCTGGAGTTGTTCCGGCTGTGGCTTCCTCCTTTTCCGGTAGCACCGTGTTCCTTCTTCCTGGGCCTAGACTGGTGTCCGTGTAGTGATGAGTCGTTGTCCCCTTGCTTGGGTGTCTGGTTGCCATGGGGCGTTCCTTGTTTGTTCTTGTTGATCAGCCGGAATTTGCAGTTCCGGCTGCCTGTGTTGTGGCCCCCGTTGCAGACGATGCATACGGGTTGGCAGGTTGGCTGTTCTCCCTCAGGTGGAGGCGAGTGATTTTCTCCGCAGCTGCGGCAAAGGTTCGTTGTAGGTTTGTAGCAGACATCGGCCCGGTGTCCTACTCTCCTGCAGTTGTAGCATACCTCATGTTGCTCTCTGAAGGGGTGGACCCGAAAGACGCCGCACTGATAGATTACTTGGCTGGGTAGCTTCTTTCCAAAAAAGGTGATTTGTATTGTTCTGGATTTCCCGATCCTTCGGGCATCCACAACTTCTATTCCTTCGTTTCGGTTTCCGAAGCCTTGGCGAACCGCTTCGGGCGAGTCTCCCGCGTAGGCGTTGTAAATGACCCCTTTTACCGAGTCTTCGGGCGCCGCCACGTACGACGTTACGTTGTAGGTTTGACCTTGGAGGTTCAGTTTTTCAATATTGGCGTATGCAGTCGCCCGTTGACGATCGGGCGTGCATAGCGTAAAGGTGTTGTTGGCCGTATTGACTCTGATAATGTCTTCATTCTTCACCGTATCATACGGCAGCCTGGCCACCTCGCAGGCGCAGAAGAGTAGTAGTCCGGGCGCAAAGTCCCTCAGATTCCAACCTTGTGGTCGGCAGACGATTTTGTAGTCGTCGGTCGGTAAGCGCAGGAGAAGGGCTTTCTTGCTGAGTGCAAGTAGCTTCTTCCCGTTCTTTCGCGATGGAAAATTGGAATTAGACTTGCCTTGGCCGTGCCCCTGCGCAGGCTCGTCGTCGGTTGATGCGGGCCCTTTATTCTTCAGGCCTCGTTGTCGGTCGCGGTAACGAAGAATGGTTTCCCATTTTCCGGCCTAGAGCTCCGACGGTGATATTTTCTCGCCTTCCACGGCGTACTCCATCTGTGCGGGTCTCTGGGCGCTCAGTTCCCGGCGGAGACGTGACGAGCTAGGTCGAGCTCGATGGCTAGGCCGGCAGTCAGCCGGCAATATGCCTAGGTGTCCGTAGATTGGCAAAATCCGGCTGCAGCAGGCACTGGACAATGGCCCGGATGTCGTCCAAAATATTCGAGCCCAAAGGCTGACTCTTTCTGCCGAAAAGTGGCTTCGAGGCGGGAGCCCATGCGAGACACGTCAGCACAGCTCCGTAGATTGGATTGGATTCGCTGGAAAATTGAAAATTGGTTTTTGCGGAAAGGAAATGGCGCAGTATGTCTCGCATCTCGGTGGACACCTGAACCACGCTGTAAGGAAAGATATAAAGGATGGAGTGAAATAAGAAAGGGAGAAAGAGGTGCCGTAGTGGAATGTTCCGAAATAATTTCGACCCCCAGCGGATCCATGCCTGGGTGGGTGCGACGGTGGACACCAAGTGCCCTAGTGTGGGGTGTCCGTGTTCACTGAGGGGGCACCTGCAGAGCGAGACACGGGGACTGACCATCTGTGTACGTATTGAGTGGAGTCAGGCTGCTAGACATTGTACACGATCATTACGCAGAACTCTTCAACAGCTAATAGAGAGTTCTAGAATAGCTAATGCACGTTTGCTCACAGTAAACACAAGCATTTTGCGCGACATTATACTTTATGTGGCATCATTAAACGTACACAAACGCCGACTCGACGATAACTCCAGTGATATCGAAGCCATCTGGTTGGCAAGAAGTGAAGAATTTCTCCTACAAACTGATTGTAGGTCAAGGAGCTACCGAATCGCCCAACGAAATGAAAACAAGCCAAATCTATCGTCCATCCAGTTTGTTATAGGGAAGATTAGACAAAGCGAAAGCCCGGTACCGAATTTACAGCTAGTCCACACACAGAAAACGCAGTAACACCGATAAAGTTTGCTTGAAATGAAGAGGCTACACTTCAGAGCGTGCTTCCATGTTAGCTGTTCTCATTGGGGCCCTTGATCATTTGCTATGTAGCGTACGCTATGCATGTGACGGCACCATGCGGTTTCTTCGAAACTTTTCGCTGCATTCGAGCCTCCACATTCTCTTCCGACATTTCGACCAATCAGGTGTGGCCAGTGTGGCCGATTATGACGGGTTCAATTATGACACACACTCGGAATATGGGCCTCCACTGGGTGACGTTTGCAGCGTTGTTTTAGCGAGAGGTCGGGGGCTACCCGGGCACCAGAATGGTGCGTATAGTGTTTGCCTCCCGGTGCACTGGTCTTAGGCGGGGGACCAGGAACGCGGGTGCAGGAACGCGGGTGGTATTAACGCGACCATCCTGTATGTATGCTCTGCTCGAGTCCAGGCCCAATCAGAGTATTGTCGCCCGCCTGAGCACTGCTGACAATCCAGGGCCGGGAGGGGCTGTTCAGGCTGGCTCTCCGTCACCATCGTGGCCCGTGGCGGCGGGAGATGGGCCATCGACGTGCGACCTGTGTCCTCCGGATGAGCTTCGCGCAACCCTAATCCTCCTTCCTACTGTGTCGGGCGATTTATTTTTTTATTTTTTTATTTTATTGATACTGTTGACCCTCGCTTGAGGGTCGTTACAGGGAGGGAATACAATGCAATGTACAACAGAAAAAATTCATGTCTCATAACATCAAGTTGGGTGCCCCCGACACAAAATATCGATAGAACGTTCGAACTTGTGCACTTCCGATTGTTCGACAACTTCAACAGGCAAAGCATTCCAAATTTCGATGACATCAGGAAAAAAAGAGTAACGAAAAACATCAATACGTGAGTCGTAAGGCTTGATCGATCGAGTGTGGCTTGTTCTCGCGCTCCGTCTTCCCGGAGGCTGAACATATCTATCTGATTTTATCTTGAAGTGCCCTTGAATTATTTGAAAGAAAAGTTTTAGTCTTCATTTTTTCCTTCGATTTTCCAGTGACTCGAGCCCACATGAGTTCAGCATTTCCGTCACTGAGTCCCTTCTTCTGTATCTTGACGATATAAACCGAGCAGCCATTCTTTGGATTCGTTCCAGTTTATCTTTTAGAACTTTTTGGTGCGGGCTCCAGACGACACAAGCGTACTCCAAGGATGGGCGGATGAATGTTTTGTAAGCTATCAGTTCGACATCTTTTGTTGCATGTTCCAATTTCTTCCTCAGAAAGTAAAGTTTTTGGGAAGCTGTCGAGCACACATTATTATGTTTATGCCACTGCAGATTATGTGCAATTGTGACGCCTAAATACTTGAAGGTATCAACATTTTTTAGATTATTTTTTCCAACATTATAAGAAAATAACTGCAAAGTCTTCTTATTAGTTATATGCGTAAAAGTTGATTTTGTGTAATTAATTTCCATGCCCCATTTTTCGCACCAAAGATGCAAGGAATTAAGGACACGGTTTATTCTAATTTGGTCGGCAGCTTGTGTTATTCGAGAATAAATTAAACAGTCGTCTGCAAAAAGCTTCAATTCTACGGGAGACTCGGTAACCTCGTTAATATCAATAATATAAATTAGGAACAGTAATGGAGCTACTAACCCTTTGGTTGGCCGTGCGGCCCGGCTTCAGCTGTGCCGCCGCGCGTCTGTGGTATTTACTCGGGTAGTAGTGAGTATTACCGCTGTGTTCTGCAAGGCCGCCCACGGTGTAAAAAATTACGGAAGCAACTTAAGACTACTTACGTGCTGTGAATGCGAAAGCATGCACGCGGGGTGTCCGGCTGTGGCGATGGCTTTAATGCAGTGGCGAGCGAAGCCCGAATGGAAGTTGATGAAGGCGATTCTCAAACCCAGCGCGAGAGTGTGTTGCAGTTTAGCGCGTGGGGTGTTGTCCTGCGGCGATGGCGCAGCGCCTAAAGAAGTGGCCAGCGAAGCGGACCTTTCCGCGCCCACTTGGGTGCAGTACCCATTTGGAAAGAAATTCTTTCTTTCCTGATTATGCAGGCCCTGCCGATGAAGTTTTGGGGCCTATTTCTCGTGGACGGAACACCGGATTTTCTGAATCAGGGGCCACATAATGTTTTTGCATTGACAGCTACTTGTGCTCTCGATTAGCTCTCCTTCCTTCCTTTGGAGCGAGAGCGCAGGCGCGGGGTGAGCGCTGGCTGCGCCTCCAGCTTGCTCTAGCCCGAACCCGCGTTACGTGGGCGGAGTGCCAACTTAACTACCTACATTTGGACTCCACAAGGTGGGGCGTCTGTAACTCTGTAACACCGGCAATAGTCCGGCCGCTGGACGCCCGGTTGACACATTGCACTGGCGTGGTTACTTAGATTCGCTGGTGTAGGGGGCGCCATCTATGGAAGCTTCTTTGACCAGACGTTTCTAAACCATGCATCATGATCAAAGAAACTGTTTCTGCCGTAACTCTGTAACGTTCAAAATGGGCAGTTATGTTAGAAATATACTTTAAATAATAGCTATTACTAACCTACCATGCCGTAAGAGGAAATTATTAATAAACTGCAACCGTGCACTGTGATTGCCAGAGTTTGAAGACAGGGCGCGTTTCTGCACTCGTTGCCTTGGCTGTATGGCCAAGAAATGTTGCGGTGTATAGAAGGCGGGACCGACGGAAATTTACGAACGCAGTTATTATGCGTTAGATCCCCATGGCTATGCCAAATCTACTGCAGCGAAGAGAGTCTAAGACTGCCTGGCGAAGCGACCTGGAGACGGGCGTATCCAGAAGGAACACGTCCGGAAAATGGAATGGTGTGTCCCGATATATACATGGTGACTAACGTGACTTGAACCAAGGCACGCATAAAAAAAAGCAGTGCATCACAGCAGGGTGAAATCAGAGCCATATATTTTCCGCACGTGGTGCTCCTCAGAGTTTTTTTTTATCTTCCTCGTTGGCATTTATTTTCTACTACAGTGCGCATATTGCCATGAGACGTGACAGCCGTTGGCAATGTAAAAAAAAAAACAGCATATGAAAACTCCTCTCTTTCGCACCCGAGTTGTGGATATATCTTGTACACTATTATTTGAGGGACGCTTTGTTTATATCCAAGTGTGCCGTACTCATTAAAATATAAAGCAGAAAAAGCAGATATTTGACCGTATGACTTCCACTTACGATATACAAGAGTTGTACTCCAACAAGAAACAAGTTGGACTGCATGCGCATATACAGGTCGGGGTCACTAATTTCCTTCTTTTGAATTATGCCCAGCGACTTTGGTCTCCCGAGCTGGCTTACGCTCCTATCATCGTGCGTATTGTACGAAAAGTGCCGTAGGCTGAGGCACAGCTGCGCGACAGAAAGAAAAAAAAGATGTCGGCACTTAATAATCCCAATCGCTCCAAGAGTGTGCAGCTGCCCGTATCGGTTTGGCTTCGTTTTTTACTTTACGTAGTCGAAGAAACACAAAGCTATTGCTAGCGCCCCACATATTTTACAAAAGGGGATGACATTCATTTTGAACCGGAAGCCTTCAGGCTGCGCATAGAATTATATTCAGGTATGAAGTATTAACTTCCTGGGATATATCGTGCCGCGTGTAAACTCTCGCGCACACATAGTGCACACACGTACATGCACGCACACAGGCACACACTGAAGTACTGACAAAAAGCGATTTCTTATGCGGGTGGCTGAGTGTACTTGGAGGGAATCTGTCTGGCACGTGCCAGCTGACCGTCCACGTGGAATAATAATTTTCTGACAGCCCGCAATATTCGGCATGGATCATCAGCGATGGCGGTTTCACGTTCTCATGAAAACCATCAGGCTGTCCAGCGAAGCGAGCTCTTTCCAATATCTCAGTGGCTCGAAATCAAGGTATAAGATGTAGAGATTTTCCGCAATAAAAAGAAACCCATAAAGAAAACAACGAAGAAATAATGACGGAAAACACCACGTACCAGGTCCGAGTTTTCTAAGCTTTCAAACTCGAGCGATCCCCCAGAAGAATTTGTAATCGCGATTCATTAGTCTCGGGCTGCCGAGAAAAATTTCAGTAAAACCCTCAAGCGCGAGGCGTTGCTTCCTCTTTGACCGAAGTTGTTTGCACTTTTTCTTTCCTCCTGATTCTGCGCCCTTGAAGGACTGCGCTTTCTCCGGATTATAAGGCCTTTCTACCTCGCAGGGTGTGCGCAGCCCCATGACTTAGCTCGCAGAACTAATGAAACTGAAAATAAAAATTCAAGTGATTCTTTTATGTCTCTTCGCGCGTCCTGCAATGCTGCTTTGCATTTCTTGTTAGCTCGGTGCTGGAAGCAGTCGCTGGTTAGAGCTAATCATGGTTGAAAGTTCGCTAATGTAAAGTAATATTGCCCTTTCTCGACGGCGTTGTTCTCAGGTCAGCCAACATTGCGCGCTGTTATCTGTAATTCGCTACAGAACGCTTTCTTCAGTTCTTCTGTTGTTCCTCAGCTCGGACTCAATTATTCGCCTTGCTTTGGCAGCGGTAATGAAAGCTGCGATCTGGGAAGATTGCAGCCTTCTTTCAGACGGATGGCGTCGGCGTATCAGACGACTGGTTAAAGCATCTTGATCAGCGACCAAGTGTGCACATTTATTCCATTTCCTTTAACTGTAGCGAGCGTAAATGAAAGCACCACATGTGGTGATGACTGTTTTCCTTATCATGCCTTCTTTATTCAGTAATGTGTAGTTTCGGCTTCTGAAGAGAATAAAAAGTTTTCAGAGTACGTGAAGACGATAAGCAACTCAAGGTCAGAGCATATAGTTGAAAAAGCTGCACACTCCACGACACGCTTTTAATGCGAAAGCATCACTAGTCCCATTACGAGAAGAGCCGGCGGCGTGTGTTAGTATGTGAACCCGCAGATGGTAAAGAAAAATTAATGTGCATTAGCCCAGCTAATCCAGGATATACAAAGCGAAAGATGTCGGCGTTCACTGTGTTCATTGGCGTTGGCGTTGACAATGTTCTAGACAGAGATAGATGGCTTTGAGGAAAGGGAGGGCGCATAACTGGCTCTCCGGATATGGGGACGCCTCATTCGTGCTTTGATACATGTGGCGGTGGTGAGAGAGAGATGTGGCCTGAATGCATTGGCGCTGACGGCGTTGTGGCTGACATGCGGCACTGCAGCAATAGCTAGGCCGCAGCGTTCATTTGTTGACCAATCTCTTGCGATCAACCATTAACTGCATGCCACCTCCCATGGAGGGTGGAAGGGAGGGCGCGCTGCCTATCGAGTGTGCGGAACGCAATCAAAGCAGGCTTTTGGAGTTGGACAACAACGCCACGTACATGAAAGCCAGATTGAGGTCTCCACTGACACACGGAGCCGGTTGTGCGCCTTTCTTTTCGTGAAAATGAACGGCCTTCGCAAAGTTGTCAACGCCAATGAACTCTATGAACACCGTCGGCTCACTTGTTTTGTTCGGTTTTTGAGGAAAGGAAATGGCACAGTAACCGTCTCACTTATCTCGGTGGACACCCAAACTGCACCGTAATGGAAGGGACAAAGCAGGGAGGGAGGGAAAGAAAGAGAAAACTGAAGTATGAAAGTTGGATTTTGAGGAAAGGTGCGGCGAGGTGCGCGTTGTGATGTCATGTGCCTCCTCGGAGCACCGCCACGCCGAAATCGCAAGTTCGCGGCCAGTAAAGCTTTCGCTTTAAATTCAGCGATGGCAGTAAGAGACGGTGACGTCATCAAGCGGCCGTATGACGCACACAGGGAACCGAGAACCGGCCAGTTTAGACAGTCGTACACTTGTTCGTCGTATGGTATATACCCCCCTTTGGCCCACTTAAATCTGGCGCTAGTTTTCCCGACAACATTCGTACCAGAACAGTGGCGCCATCGTTTGTCGTACAGCATTCCGGGTGGTGCCCTGCTATTTCTCGTTGCATATAGCTTGTATCTACTAGTAAAGCTAGAGGCTAGCTTGCGACAGAGATTTAAACAGACGAAATATGCACCTTCAATTGTACGCCTTCTCAGACTCTTTCTCTCTTCCCTTAAAGTTCTGTTGAGACGTCCACCGAGATGTGAGACAGTTACTGCGCCATCTCCTTTCTTCAAGAACGAATTTTCGTATAAAAATGTCATGCAGCCATTCGTCGAACATCGTTCCGGGTGGTGTGCTTTGTGCGTGTCTGTGTTTGGGTGGATGGCAAGGGACAGTAATGCTTTTTCGTTCCCACAAGTAGCAGTCTTAAGTGTCTCTGCCTAAATTTTTTTTATTACTCCTGGTGCACTTTCCGCATGTTCCCTGCATGAGGCGTTTTCGAAGTTTAGCGACGGTAACAATTGATTGCCGGCAGGTGGGGCTGCTGCATCTCTTATTCGGACATGCAAAAAAGCGCAGTGAACCGCATGCGAGTGTGAGCCCTTAAAACTTCATATACGGCATTTCCAGAAAAGTGAGCAGAGGTTGCCTCGAACTTGCCTGCCTCCTCATTCCGCGTCTCATGCGAGGCTACGGAAAGTTTGTGACTCGAAGAATACGGACACATCGAGCAATATTTCGAATGCGAGTAGCATGAGGGACGATCTGTGCCTAGTGTACACGCCTGTGTACGAATATTCGTAAGTAGAAGTGAATTATCTGAGGTGCTGTAGGACGACTGCATGTAAAGCTTGATTTCGCAGCCTGATTGCCATGTCCATGCCGTTATGGGCACTTCTGGGACGATAAAAATACCGTCCTCTGAGCCCGCGTGGATGTACGCTTATGAAAGCAGGGGTGGCTGCATCCAGAAAAAAAGAGAAGATATGGTCATCTCTACGTTATAAGGCCGTCTTGTTTGTTGTCCTTGTATGTCTCAAATTATCACATATCGCATCATAGATCAAGATTAACATACGTATAGGGTGTCAAGACTGCAGCTACCTAAACAAAAGCCTCATATTCGTCAAATGCTCGGAGGGTATAGAACAGGCTGTTTTAGGGCAGAAGTAGCTAAACAAGCCAAGCGGAGGGAGAGCGGCAGAAACGTTGCCCCGATCCTCAGTGCAAGCTGCAACACCCTTGGTCCTGTTGACTTCGATCTTTTGTTCCCTTGGAAACAAGTGTGGCATCTCCTCCAGTTTTGCCCCTAAAACTGTTGACACTTCGCAGGGTCATTCAGTTCCTTAAAGATCTACTCTAGACTCAACTCTACTCCAGAAGAACTATAGACGCATCTGTTCCACTCGTTCATTCGGAGAGGCTCCAAACGCAGTCGTTTTTTGAAGTCAAGGAACAGGCAGTTTCTGGGGTTCTTGTAGTGTCCTTGCCAGAGTTGAAGTCGTCGATGCCGATGGCCAAAAACTACCGGGGCACTTAAGTTTGCTTACGTGGTATGAATGCGAAAGCATTGTGCACTACTGCTGTTGCCGTTGATGCGTTTGTGGTTTGCGCGTCTCTGTCACTTAGTTCGCATTGGTCACCAAACCGCAAACGATTCGGAGCTCCGTGGGTCAATGGCCATATATGCCGAATTGGTCACTCTCTACTTAACATTCATAGGTGGCAGGGAGTCCTCACACCACAACCAGCGCAGCAGCTCTGCCGCTAAAGGATGCGCCACAGCACTGGCTGTTCCTGTCGCAACCACCCGTACAGGGATTGTGCGACCCACGTGGCTCTTCTCTTGCAACCTCTCCCGCAGCTAGCGCGTCGCTCCTCCGAACTTAACCGAGTTGCTACCGAGTAACCTAGTTGAGTAACTCGGGTAAACTCCAGCAAGTGGCCACACCTTCTCTTAACGATTTCTGTTAACGCCATGCATGAGCCAAGTAACGCTTACGCATTAATAACAATTCCCAATGCTGCGCATTATCGAGAGCGGTACTCCAGGCGTTGGACGCCCAACGCCAATTACAAGGAAATTCAAGGACGTCAGTTCTTCGGCGTGTCCCAAGCAACTGAGGTCGTTCTGTGAACATGCCTGATACATGATTATCCGCTTCGTTGGTTCTTCGTACGTAGTACCCGTAATTACTAGCATCAATTCTGCAGACTGTACGCTTTTGTATGTAGCTCGCAGAAGTCCGGTTATTAACGGCGATTAAAACTTTGCGGAGCTGGTTAAAAAGTTAAAGGATTCGCCGCCCGCCTGGGCGAATGAATGCACTGGCCACAACCAGGCTAACGTGTTGTGACATAATGCCTCTCAAAGTGGGCTTACACTGTGCGTCAACACTCACGGAGTGACCGTCATGTGACGAGGTCGCTGCATGGAAGTTTGCGCCAGGCCTTCCTTCTTCCCTACAAGGTCGGACCGAGCGAGCTCCTCCTATTTACAACATAAGCGCCAGCTAGCGCGGGCGTCCAAATGCTACTGCTCCCTGCAACTCATAAAAAAAGCTGGGCTGAGGCTAAGCTAAAGCGTTAAGCCTGAATATCTCGAAGCGAAAAGCTTCGTGGCGATGCTTGTGGTTTAGCTTAAGGTTTCATACGTAGGGTTGCAATTTATTTGTAACTGGCAGTCGGAAAAATGACCTTCCTGGCTTCATTATATATGCGATCACAAAGTGAGTCAACGCCTCCTCTAATATCAAAGCCTGTCAGACCGGCTGAACATGCGAAACGCGCCCTGCCCTGTCCCCTTCTCCTGACCTCTTCCGCTCGCTAGCTTTTGGCCAAGCGGAATCGCCAGTGCTAGTTCCCCGCATTGCGCCGCGTCGGGGAAGTTGTAGGGTAAATTGGTCGCTGGGGAAAGGAAATGGCGCGGTATCTGTCTTACACTGCGCCGTAAGAGAAGGGATGAAGGTGGGAGTGAAAGAAGAAAGGAAGAAAGAGGTGCCGTAGTGGAGGGCTTTCTTCCCACGCTTGTTTTCGCCGAGGTCAGCGCACCTCTCGGCAGTAGAAGTCGTCGTGGCCACGCGATGGCCACTGTTGCTCTGCGGTCGGCCGGCTTTTGTCGCTTCGCAAAAGGTCACCCCACACAGGCGCCGTTTTTCTTTTGCTGGCCGACGGAGATGTCTCAATCGCCTTCTGCCTATATTTCGGTTTTGCCTCACTTATGATCCCAAAATGCAACACGTTTTTTCTCTGTCCGTGTTTTCTCTGTTTTGCAAGTGTGTTCCCGTGGCCTCGTTGTCCGCCGTAATGGCCGGCTTGTTTTCTTGTGAAAGAAGAATGGAAGTGGTCTCGGAGTCTTGAGTGAAGTATCACGCAGATGACGCCTGCAATTTGGCAGTCGTCTCAACTATTGTTCACTCTACCGTGAGCCTGAAGTTATATTTAATTGTTTATTCGTTTAAATTTTATACAGACGAGGATTAAGGTTAGCTCATCTGCGATGTTGAGGAATATGCACAGTAAAAAGCATGGACTACCACAAGGAAGAGGCATGCCGTCTACGCTGATACGGGCTCCGTGATCTCCGTCTAAAAGGGAATAGCGATGAAGCCTAGCCCATGGGATACGGTGTCGACGTTCATGAAATCGTCCGGTGAAAAACTGCGATTTGTTTTTGGGGAAAGGAAATGGAGCAGTATCTGTCTCACATCTCGGCGAACACCTGAACCGCGCCGTAAGCGAAGGGCCTGCCTTGTGAAATTCGTTCACTTCGATTTCTGCAATTTTTGGCTGCCATTGAACGTCACTGACACCTTGTTTTGTTCATGTTATATTGTAATTTGTTTGTACTTTTGTAGCGGGAGCTACACGAGGCTACCAGTCGAGCATTTCGCGGTAAAGGCGAGACGCCAGTTGTGCGCATGCGCTACCATGGTACATGCGGGAGGCCAGTTGTGCGCATGCGCCGTTACCATGGCGACCGGGGAGGAGGAGTGGGTGCGCCGCGCGCTTCGTCGTTTCCCTCCCTCTATCCTTTCCTTTACGGTGCGGTTCGGGTGTCCACCGAGATATGTGAGACGGTTACTGCGCTTTGCGCGCTCGCGGCGCCATCTGGCATGACGTCACACAGCGCAGCTCGCCGCCGCCGCCGTTTGTATGACGTAACACCGCGTTCATCACCCGAACCGCGCGTCGTCGCATGCGCAGCATTGCGTATAAAAAGCGGAGATGTAATCGGTGGTCGTATCGCAACTCTTGATATGGATGCTCAGGAGAGTCCAGCCGCTGCTAAACGGCGGTAAATACAAGAGAACATTAACTCTTCCGATCCTGAGGTTGTCGCCTGGCAGTTGGCTACTCAACAAAGAGAGAATGAGCGTCAGAAGGTGAAGAGAGCAGCGGAGGCGCCCGAACAGGGAGAGGAACGCCTTGCCAAACGGAGACGCCAGACTGCCGAGCGTAATAGACGCCGCATAGCCGCCGAGATGGAGCCTATGTAAGGCGTCAGTCAACGGCAACCAACCGAAGAGGATGTGATGGCCCGTCGTGTGACTGATCACACCATTCGAGTTTCCGAAAGTGCATCTGCGACCTGGACATTTCAAGCGGACATGTCTGTCACTGTTAAACATACAGTGCCAACAACAAGCTCAGCCAGGGAAACGTACCTCCCTATATGTATATCTTGGCATAGCGGAGCTAAGCCACTGCCAATTTTTTTTATGTATGCACGCTTGCGTTTATTAACATATTTACTCTTTTCATGTATTTTAAGATCCCAACTCCTGCAATAGCCCCAGGGGGCTGCAGTATGTACAACATAATAATAATAATAATAATAATAATAATAATAATAATAATAATAATAATAATAATAATAATAATAATAATAATAATAATAATAATAATAATAATAAAGGAGTGAGAGAGAAGACAGGAAGTGAAAGAGCTTGGTACCGTAGTGGAGGGTTCCGGAATAATTTCGACCACCTGGGGATCCTTAACGTGCAGCGACATCGCACAGCACACGGGCGCCTTAGCGTTTTTCCTCCATAAAAACGCAGCCGCCGCGGCGGGTTCGAACCCGGGAACTCCGGATCAGTAGCCGAGCGCCCTAACCACTGAGCCACTCTGTTTTGTTAACATCGTGTATTTGCCTTTCTTCCGGTCTCACAGTAAGCGTTCGTCTTCCATGGTCCTTGTCTTGTTTCGTTTTCGTTTTCGTTTGGTGTTTTTTTTTTCCAAAAGATGCCTATTCTCCGTAACCTGCAGGTCACGGGCGCGTGCAGCGAATCTGCGGCCCGCTAATCGTAACTACCAATGCGCTTATTAGCGTTTCGCGTGTAGACACATACGCCACGTGTGTCGGCCGTTCAAGAACTAACGTTCGCGAATCTAACGCGTGCCGCAGTGTCTGATTTCTGCATTCTCAGTGTGCACGGTAGAGAGTAGCGCACAGCGCGCTCCACCGGCATAACCAGTTTCCCCGGATTCCCGGGATCTTGTCGGCACGCCACCATGCCAGCTGTCATAGACGCACGCATCCAGAGTGCTCGAACGGCGCACTGTGTTGCGCGTTTCTGACATCCGTCGCGTGCTGCCGAGCTAGACTCGCTGAGCAGTGATCCCCGAGGAGAGAAGCAGAAAATAGGGCCACCTACATTGAAGCGACATTGAGAGGGCTAGACTCAACTTTTTGAGCATGAGGAGTAATAAGCCACTATTCATGCTGATGTGCGCGAGGAAGTACCGTCTCGGGCCTTAGGCCACTCGTAAATGACGCCAATACAGCGTTAGAGTGATCTAGAAAGCGCTCGGACGTCTGCAGTAATGCGTTTTCTGTGTACGGCAACCAGTGCGTGGGTGCTATGTTGGCAGAGCTGGCCTCCCTTTCATTGGTAGCGTTTTTTTCTTCAGCGCGGAGGCTAATATGAACGAACAGCCTCTGGCAGAAAGATAGAGCGTTTCTCCCTAACACGTAGCTCTCGATCGGCTTCCTGGACGAAATTGGTCACCGGCATATAGCACAGGCCCTCTTCCCACCGGCTGCTTTCAGAGGAACGTTGCGGTGGTTTTGGCGTGGTCCACCGATAGACACGTATACACCAGTGTGTCCGGAAGATCACCCTGATCCCCTGGTTCTGGTTGAGTGCGAATCGCTTCGCAGTCCGTGATGAGCGAATACCCGCGCTTAATGCTTTGCCCAACAGCGCCACCCCCGTCTGCCCGAACGCTGTGTGGATTCACGATTGGGAGCAGATGTGAACGGAAACCAGCGAGCTGTACACTCAATCTTGCGACACTGTGAACTTAGAGGACGTGCACTTAGGGAAAAGCAAGCGTAGACACTTGAGTGCAACCAGCGACAGCAATCACGAAACGGTAGAGGATATGAATAGAAATAACTTCTTGGTCTTTTTCGATCGCTAGGCTTGTTCCATTTTTATACATTTTTATTGATTTATTTTGACATACTGCAGCCTCGAAGGAGGCTATTGCAGGAGGAGGTAAAAATACACAAAGAAATCGTAAAAATCAGGAGCGTATAGGTTCATGAAAGCACGAGCAAACGCACACTGAAAAAATGTCGGCTGCAAATTGCAGAATTACCCGCCACGGTGGCTCAGCGGTTAGGGCGCTCGACTACTGATCCGGAGCTCCCGGGTTCAAACCCGACCGCGGCGGCTGCGTTTTTATGGAGGCAAAGCGCTAAGGCGCCCGTGTGCGGTGCGATGTCAGTGCACGTTAAAGATTTCCAGATGGTCGGAAATATTCCGGAGTCCTCCACTACGGCACCTTTTTCTTCCTTTCTTCTTTCAAGCCCTCCGTTTTCCCTTCTATTACGGCGCGGTTCAGGTGTCCAACGATATATGAGACGGATACTGCGCCATTTCCTATCCCCCAGAACCAATTACTATTATTATTAAAGTGCAGAATCTAAAAAAAAATTCCTTAAAAGGCAGAGCACAAGTAGGGCAGGAAGGGGAAGTTCCGAATCTCCAAGGTGCAAAAAGAAAACAACTATATTTCAAAACAAGTCAATATGAGAACTGAAAGCCCAAAGGTCAACTGCGGTCGCTAAAATTCTATCCAACTTTCTTCTATGTGAGCTAATTCAACGGCACCATCGAGCATGGGGATATTGTGCCAAATATTACTTATATGCCTCAACGCGATAAGCCCTTTGAAAAGCGTATTATACGGAATCATTGAAAGTCCCATTACGACAAAAGCCGGCGCCATGTGTGTGTGTTTCTCCACTCGCTGATGGCACAGAAAAATTCCAGTGATGACAAGAAAAATGGGAAGCCGAGCGCCCTAACTACTGAGCCACCACAGCGGGTCAGTAAAGGATGCATTTTGTCTGTTGTGTATAGGCCACCATGAGGAGGCAGGAAGAAGTTCCATTCTCAGATCATTTTCTCGGCCATATGACATGGAAGGTTCGGCACCTGATCTTGTGTGGAGACATTAATGTGAACATGTTGGTGCAAAATCCACTAAAAAATAAATTCAGTCATTGATCACATCTCATGGACTTGCCGACATGATAAATAAACCAACATGTTTTACACAAACCACTACTTCTCTGTTATATGTATTTATAACACGTTTAAACGTCGTGTGACAACTGGGTATACAGTTTACACCGGCATAACCCACCATTTAGGCAGATTCTCATTACTTGAAACGCAACAAATATTGACTGCCGTTTACGAAACTGGCTGTGCAGAAAGGGCCTATGACAAGATCATCAACAATTTTAACCACACATATCGTTTACCTTTTCTTTTCAAGAAAGTAAACAGACTACGCAGGGCCCGAAAACCGGGGTGACATAGCTACTGAAAATGATCTGACGCAGAAATGGCCTATGTGCACGGTGTTATAACTCGGGTAGCGGCATCCCACCGCTGCCACCAGTTGTCGTGGCGTAGGGGCTCGAACCCGGGCTCCGTCGGGTAGCGTGTGCGAGCCTTCGGGCAGAGGAAAGATGGAACTTGAAGGTTGGGAAAACTAAAAATTAGCGGGTTACTGTAACTTTGAAGAAACTTATTTACATAGTTAGGAAGGAAAGAGCAAACACTTACAAATTAAAGTTCATAGCGTCGAGCGACTGGATGAACCTTGTCGCCAAGGCCCAGAGCGATCTTCTCACTCAGGCCGCCTGTTCAATACACTTAGGCTCCGCCCTCTCACCACACGAGGAACAGATCAGAAGAAAAATTAAAGTGGATTAGCTCAGCTAACCCAGGATATACAAAGCGCAATATGTCGGCGTTCACTGTGTTCATTGGCGTTGGCGTTGACAATGTTTAAGACGGCGATGGCTTTAGGGAAAGGGAGGGCGCATAACTGGCTCCTTGGATATGTGGACGCCTCATTCGTGGTTTGATACATGTGGCGGTGGTGAGAGAGAGAGAGAAAGAGAGAGAGAGAGAGAGAGAGAGAGAGAGAGAGAGATGTGGCCTGAATGCATTAGCGCTGACAGCGTTGTGGCTGACATGCAGCACTGCAGCAATAGCTAGGCCGCAGCGTTCATTTGGTTATCAATCTCTTGCAATCAACCGTTAATTGCATGCCACCTCCCAGGGTGGCAGGGAGGGCGCGCTGCCTATCCAGTGTGCGGAACGCAATCAAAGCAGGCTTTTGCAGTTGGACACCAACGCCACGTACTACAAGAAAGCGAGATTTAGGTTTCCACGGAGCCGGTTGTGAGCCTTTCGTTTCGTAAAAATGAACGGTCCTTGCAAAGTTGTCAACGCCAATGAACTAACTCTATGAACGCCGTCAGCTCACTTGTTTTGTTTCGTTTTTGAGGAAAGGAAATGGCACAGTAACCGTCTCACCTATCTCGGTGGACACCCT
>JARKHS020032245.1:0-18100 GCA_030143305.2 Amblyomma americanum
TTTGAGAGGAATGGCGGTTCCGGAGCAGAAGCGGCTTCACAGAATACAGCCGCATCGTAGCCAGGTCTCGCCGCAGCCGAAGAAGTCTCCTGCCGTTGGCCCTCTGCTGTCGTCCCAGCCACCAGCACTGCGATGAGCTGTAGAACGAAGAAGGTGCGTAAGTCATTGACGCATTTCTTCATCGTGCCTCCGCGCCCACTGACAAGTGAGTACTCGATGCCTGGTTTTATACGTTCCGAGTGTGATGACGTTGATGTTGCTGCTGCGCAGTGGTGGATCCCCAGGGGGCGTATGGCCCTAAAACAGTTGAGAGGAATGGCGGTTCCGGAGCAGAAGCGGCTTGTCAGGATACAGCCGCATCGTAGCCAGGTCCCGCCGCAGCCGAAAAAGTCTCCTGATGTTGGCCCCCTGCTGTCGTCCCAGCCACCAGCACTGCGATGAGCTGTAGAACGAAGAACGTTCGTAAGTCATTGACGCTTTTCTTCATCGTGCCTCCGCGCCCACTGACAAGTGAGCACTCGCTGCCTGGTTTTGTACGTTCCGAGTGTGATGACGTTGATGTTGCTGCTGCACAGTGGTGGATCCCCAGGGGGCGTATGGCCACGAAGCCAGTTGAGAGGAATGGCGGTTCCGGAGCAGAAGCGGCTTCACAGGATACAGCCGCATCGTAGCCAGGTCTCGCCGCAGCCGAAGAAGTCTCCTGCCGTTGGCCCTCTGCTGTCGTCCCAGCCACCAGCACTGCGATGAGCTGTAGAACGAAGAAGGTTCGTAAGTCATTAAAGCTTTTCTTCATCGTGACTGCGCGCCCACTGACAAGTGAGCACTCGATGCCTGGTTTTATACGTTCCGAATGTGATGACGTTGATGTTGCTGCTGCGCAGTGGTGGATCCCCAGGGGGCGTATGGCCACGAAGCCAGTTAAGAGGAATGGCGGTTCCGGAGCAGAAGCTGCTTCACAGGATACAGCCGCATCGTAGCCAGGTCCCGCCGCAGCCGAAGAAGTCTCCTGCCGTTGGCCCTCTGCTGTCGTCCCAGCCACCAGCACTGCGATGAACTGTAGAACGAAGAAGGTGCGTAAGTCATTGACGCTTTTCTTCATCGTGCCTCCGCGCCCACTGGCAAGTGAGCACTCGATG
The DNA here is from genome assembly GCA_030143305.2 of Amblyomma americanum. Classification (NCBI taxonomy): domain Eukaryota; kingdom Metazoa; phylum Arthropoda; class Arachnida; order Ixodida; family Ixodidae; genus Amblyomma; species Amblyomma americanum. The sequence continues at coordinate 1,137 of JARKHS020032245.1, forward strand.
CCTGGTTTTATACGTTCCGAGTGTGATGACGTTGATGTTGCTGCTGCGCAGTGGTGGATCCCCAGGGGGCGTATGGCCACGAAGCCAGTTGAGAGGAATGGCGGTTCCGGAGCAGAAGCGGCTTCACAGGATACAGCCGCATCGTAGCCAGGTCTCGCCGCAGCCGAAGAAGTCTCCTGCCGTTGGCCCTCTGCTGTCGACCCAGCCACGAGCACGGCGATGAGCTGTAGAACGAAGAAGGTGCGTAAGTCATTGACGTTTTTCTTCATCGTGCCTCGCGCCCACTGACAAGTAAGTACTCGATGCCTGGTTTTATACGTTCCGAGTGTGATGACGTTGATGTTGCGCCTGCGCAGTGGTGGATCCCCAGGGGGCGTATGGCCACTAAAACAGTTGAGAGGAATGGCGGTTCCGGAGCAGAAGCGGCTTCAAAGGATACAGCCGAATCGTAGCCAGGTCCCGCCGCAGCCGAAGAAGTCTCCTGCCGTTGGCCCTCTGCTGTCGTCCCAGCCACCTGCACTGCGATGAGCTGTAGAACGAAGAAGGTTCGTAAGTCATTAACGCTTTTCTTCATCGTGCCTCCGCGCCCACTGACAAGTGAGCACTCGATGCCTGGTTTTATACGTTCCGAGTGTGATGACGTTGATGTTGCTGGTGCGCAGTGGTGGATCCCCAGGGGGCGTATGGCCACGAAGCCAGTTGAGAGGAATGGCGGTTCCGGAGCAGAAGCGGCTTCACAGGATACAGCCGCATCGTAGCCAAGTGCCACCGCAGCCGAAAAAGTCTCCTGCCGTTGGCCCTCTGCTGTCGTCCCAGCCACCAGCACTGCGATGAGCTGTAGAACGAAGAAGGTGCGTAAGTCATTGACGCTTTTCTTCATCGTGCCTCCGCGCCCACTGACAAGTGAGCACTCGATGCCTGGTTTTATACGTTCCGAGTGTGATGACGTTGATGTTGCTGCTGCGCAGTGGTGGATCCCCAGGGGGCGTATGGCCACGAAGCCAGTTGAGAGGTATGGCGGTTCCGGAGCAGAAGCGGCTTCACAGGATACAGCCGCATCGTAGCCAGGTCCCGCCGCAGCCGAAGAAGTCTCCTGCCGTTGGCCCTCTGCTTTCGTCCCAGCCACCAGCACTGCAATGAGCTGTAGAACGAAGAAGGTTCGTAAGTCATTAACGCTTTTCTTCATCGTGCCTCCGCGCCCACTGACAAGTGAGCACTCGATGCCTGGTTTTATACGTTCCGAGTGTGATGATGTTGATGTTGCTGGTGCGCAGTGGTGGATCCCCAGGGGGCGTATGGCAACGAAGCCAGTAGAGAGGATTGGCGGTTCCGGAGCAGAAGCGGCTTCACAGGATACAGCCGCATCGTAGCCAGGTCCCGCCTCAGCCGAAGAAGTCTCCTGCCGTTGGCCCTCTGCTGTCGTCCCAGCCACCTGCACTGCGATGAGCTGTAGAACGAAGAAGGTGCGTAAGTCATTGACGCTTTTCTTCATCGTGCCTCCGCGCCCACTGACAAGTGAGCACTCGATGCCTGGTTTTATACGTTCCGAGTGTGATGACGTTGATGTTGCTGCTGCGCAGTGGTGGATCCCCAGATGGCGTATGGCCACGAAGCCAGTTGAGAGGAATGGCGGTTCCGGAGCAGAAGCGGCTTCACAGGATACAGCCGCATCGTAGCCAGGTCTCGCCGCAGCCGAAGAAGTCTCCTGCCGTTGGCCCTCTGCTGTCGACACAGCCACCAGCACGGCGATGAGCTGTAGAACGAAGAAGGTGCGTAAGTCATTGACGCTTTTCTTCATCGTGCCTCCGCGCCCACTGACAAGTGAGTACTCGATGCCTGGTTTTATACGTTCCGAGTGTGATGACGTTGATGTCGCGGCTGCGCAGTGGTGTATCCCAGGGGGCGTATGGCCACTAAAACAGTTGAGAGGAATGGCGGTTCCGGAGCAGAAGCGGCTTGTCAGGATACAGCCGCATCGTAGCCAGGTCCCGCCGCAGCCGAAAAAGTCTCCTGATGTTGGCCCCCTGCTGTCGTCCCAGCCACCAGCACTGCGATGAACTGTAGAACGAAGAAGGTGCGTAAGTCATTGACGCTTTTCTTCATCGTGCCTCCGCGCCCACTGACAAGTGAGCACTCGATGCCTGGTTTTATACGTTCCGAGTGTGATGACGTTGATGTTGCTGCTGCGCAGTGGTGGATCCCCAGGGGGCGTATGGCCACGAAGCCAGTTGAGAGGTATGGCGGTTCCGGAGCAGAAGCGGCTTCACAGGATACAGCCGCATCGTAGCCAGGTCCCGCCGCAGCCGAAGAAGTCTCCTGCCGTTGGCCCTCTGCTTTCGTCCCAGCCACCAGCACTGCAATGAGCTGTAGAACGAAGAAGGTTCGTAAGTCATTAACGCTTTTCTTCATCGTGCCTCCGCGCCCACTGACAAGTGAGCACTCGATGCCTGGTTTTATACGTTCCGAGTGTGATGATGTTGATGTTGCTGGTGCGCAGTGGTGGATCCCCAGGGGGCGTATGGCAACGAAGCCAGTAGAGAGGATTGGCGGTTCCGGAGCAGAAGCGGCTTCACAGGATACAGCCGCATCGTAGCCAGGTCCCGCCTCAGCCGAAGAAGTCTCCTGCCGTTGGCCCTCTGCTGTCGTCCCAGCCACCTGCACTGCGATGAGCTGTAGAACGAAGAAGGTGCGTAAGTCATTGACGCTTTTCATCATCGTGCCTCCGCGCCCACTGACAAGTGAGCACTCGATGCCTGGTTTTATACGTTCCGAGTGTGATGACGTTGATGTTGCTGCTGCGCAGTGGTGGATCCCCAGATGGCGTATGGCCACGAAGCCAGTTGAGAGGAATGGCGGTTCCGGAGCAGAAGCGGCTTCACAGGATACAGCCGCATCGTAGCCAGGTCTCGCCGCAGCCGAAGAAGTCTCCTGCCGTTGGCCCTCTGCTGTCGACACAGCCACCAGCACGGCGATGAGCTGTAGAACGAAGAAGGTGCGTAAGTCATTGACGCTTTTCTTCATCGTGCCTCCGCGCCCACTGACAAGTGAGTACTCGCTGCCTGGTTTTGTACGTTCCGAGTGTGATGACGTTGATGTTGCTGCTGCACAGTGGTGGATCCCCAGGGGGCGTATGGCCACGAAGCCAGTTGAGAGGAATGGCGGTTCCGGAGCAGAAGCGGCTTCACAGGATACAGCCGCATCGTAGCCAGGTCCCGCCGCAGCCGAAGAAGTCTCCTGCCGTTGGCCCTCTGCTGTCGTCCCAGCCACCAGCACTGCGATGAACTGTAGAACGAAGAAGGTGCGTAAGTCATTGACGCTTTTCTTCATCGTGCCTCCGCGCCCACTGGCAAGTGAGCACTCGATGCCTGGTTTTATACGTTCCGAGTGTGATGATGTTGATGTTGCTGGTGCGCAGTGGTGGATCCCCAGGGGGCGTATGGCAACGAAGCCAGTAGAGAGGATTGGCGGTTCCGGAGCAGAAGCGGCTTCACAGGATACAGCCGCATCGTAGCCAGGTCCCGCCTCAGCCGAAGAAGTCTCCTGCCGTTGGCCCTCTGCTGTCGTCCCAGCCACCTGCACTGCGATGAGCTGTAGAACGAAGAAGGTGCGTAAGTCATTGACGCTTTTCTTCATCGTGCCTCCGCGCCCACTGACAAGTGAGCACTCGATGCCTGGTTTTATACGTTCCGAGTGTGATGACGTTGATGTTGCTGCTGCGCAGTGGTGGATCCCCAGATGGCGTATGGCCACGAAGCCAGTTGAGAGGAATGGCGGTTCCGGAGCAGAAGCGGCTTCACAGGATACAGCCGCATCGTAGCCAGGTCTCGCCGCAGCCGAAGAAGTCTCCTGCCGTTGGCCCTCTGCTGTCGACACAGCCACCAGCACGGCGATGAGCTGTAGAACGAAGAAGGTGCGTAAGTCATTGACGCTTTTCTTCATCGTGCCTCCGCGCCCACTGACAAGTGAGTACTCGATGCCTGGTTTTATACGTTCCGAGTGTGATGACGTTGATGTTGCGGCTGCGCAGTGGTGTATCCCAGGGGGCGTATGGCCACTAAAACAGTTGAGAGGAATGGCGGTTCCGGAGCAGAAGCGGCTTCAAAGGATACAGCCGAATCTTAGCCAGGTCCCGCCGCAGCCGAAGAAGTCTCCTGCCGTTGGCCCTCTGCTGTCGTCCCAGCCACCTGCACTGCGATGAGCTGTAGAACGAAGAAGGTTCGTAAGTCATTAACGCTTTTCTTCATCGTGCCTCCGCGCCCACTGACAAGTGAGCACTCGATGCCTGGTGTTATACGTTCCGAGTGTGATGACGTTGATGTTGCTGTTGCGCAGTGGTGGATCCCCAGGGGGCGTATGGCCACGAAGCCAGTTGAGAGGAATGGCGGTTCCGGAGCAGAAGCGGCTTCACAGGATACAGCCGCATCGTAGCCAGGTCCCGCCGCAGCCGAAGAAGTCTTCTGCCGTTGGCCCTCTGCTGTCGTCCCAGCCACCTGCAATGCGATGAGCTGTAGAACGAAAAAGGTTCGTAAGTCATTAACGCTTTTCTTCATCGTGCCTCCGCGCCCACTGACAAGTGAGCACTCGATGCCTGGTTTTATACGTTCCGAATGTGATGACGTTGATGTTGCTGCTGCGCAGTGGTGGATCCCCAGGGGGCGTATGGCCACGAAGCCAGTTCAGAGGAATGGCGGTTCCGGAGCAGAAGCGGCTTCACAGGATACAGCCGCATCGTAGCCAGGTCCCGCCGCAGCCGAAGAAGTCTCCTGCCGTTGGCCCTCTGCTGTCGTCCCAGCCACCAGCACTGCGATGAGCTGTAGAACGAAGAAGGTGCGTAAGTCATTGACGCTTTTCTTCATCGTGCCTCCGCGCCCACTGGCAAGTGAGCACTCGATGCCTGGTTTTATACGTTCTGAGTGTGATGACGTTGATGTTGCTGCTGCACAGTGGTGGATCCCCAGGGGGCGTATGGCCACGAAGCCATTTGAGAGGAATGGCGGTTCCGGAGCAGAAGCGGCTTCACAGGATACAGCCGCATCGTAGCCAGGTCTCGCCGCAGCCGAAGAAGTCTCCTGCCGTTGGCCCTCTGCTGTCGTCCCAGCCACCAGCACTGCGATGAGCTGTAGAACGAAGAAGGTGCGTAAGTCATTGACGCATTTCTTCATCGTGCCTCCGCGCCCACTGACAAGTGAGTACTCGATGCCTGGTTTTATACGTTCCGAGTGTGATGACGTTGATGTTGCTGCTGCGCAGTGGTGGATCCCCAGGGGGCGTATGGCCCTAAAACAGTTGAGAGGAATGGCGGTTCCGGAGCAGAAGCGGCTTGTCAGGATACAGCCGCATCGTAGCCAGGTCCCGCCGCAGCCGAAAAAGTCTCCTGATGTTGGCCCCCTGCTGTCGTCCCAGCCACCAGCACTGCGATGAGCTGTAGAACGAAGAACGTTCGTAAGTCATTGACGCTTTTCTTCATCGTGCCTCCGCGCCCACTGACAAGTGAGCACTCGCTGCCTGGTTTTGTACGTTCCGAGTGTGATGACGTTGATGTTGCTGCTGCACAGTGGTGGATCCCCAGGGGGCGTATGGCCACGAAGCCAGTTGAGAGGAATGGCGGTTCCGGAGCAGAAGCGGCTTCACAGGATACAGCCGCATCGTAGCCAGGTCTCGCCGCAGCCGAAGAAGTCTCCTGCCGTTGGCCCTCTGCTGTCGTCCCAGCCACCAGCACTGCGATGAGCTGTAGAACGAAGAAGGTTCGTAAGTCATTAAAGCTTTTCTTCATCGTGACTGCGCGCCCACTGACAAGTGAGCACTCGATGCCTGGTTTTATACGTTCCGAATGTGATGACGTTGATGTTGCTGCTGCGCAGTGGTGGATCCCCAGGGGGCGTATGGCCACGAAGCCAGTTAAGAGGAATGGCGGTTCCGGAGCAGAAGCTGCTTCACAGGATACAGCCGCATCGTAGCCAGGTCCCGCCGCAGCCGAAGAAGTCTCCTGCCGTTGGCCCTCTGCTGTCGTCCCAGCCACCAGCACTGCGATGAACTGTAGAACGAAGAAGGTGCGTAAGTCATTGACGCTTTTCTTCATCGTGCCTCCGCGCCCACTGGCAAGTGAGCACTCGATGCCTGGTTTTATACGTTCCGAGTGTGATGACGTTGATGTTGCTGCTGCGCAGTGGTGGATCCCCAGGGGGCGTATGGCCACGAAGCCAGTTGAGAGGAATGGCGGTTCCGGAGCAGAAGCGGCTTCACAGGATACAGCCGCATCGTAGCCAGGTCTCGCCGCAGCCGAAGAAGTCTCCTGCCGTTGGCCCTCTGCTGTCGACCCAGCCACGAGCACGGCGATGAGCTGTAGAACGAAGAAGGTGCGTAAGTCATTGACGTTTTTCTTCATCGTGCCTCGCGCCCACTGACAAGTAAGTACTCGATGCCTGGTTTTATACGTTCCGAGTGTGATGACGTTGATGTTGCGCCTGCGCAGTGGTGGATCCCCAGGGGGCGTATGGCCACTAAAACAGTTGAGAGGAATGGCGGTTCCGGAGCAGAAGCGGCTTCAAAGGATACAGCCGAATCGTAGCCAGGTCCCGCCGCAGCCGAAGAAGTCTCCTGCCGTTGGCCCTCTGCTGTCGTCCCAGCCACCTGCACTGCGATGAGCTGTAGAACGAAGAAGGTTCGTAAGTCATTAACGCTTTTCTTCATCGTGCCTCCGCGCCCACTGACAAGTGAGCACTCGATGCCTGGTTTTATACGTTCCGAGTGTGATGACGTTGATGTTGCTGGTGCGCAGTGGTGGATCCCCAGGGGGCGTATGGCCACGAAGCCAGTTGAGAGGAATGGCGGTTCCGGAGCAGAAGCGGCTTCACAGGATACAGCCGCATCGTAGCCAAGTGCCACCGCAGCCGAAAAAGTCTCCTGCCGTTGGCCCTCTGCTGTCGTCCCAGCCACCAGCACTGCGATGAGCTGTAGAACGAAGAAGGTGCGTAAGTCATTGACGCTTTTCTTCATCGTGCCTCCGCGCCCACTGACAAGTGAGCACTCGATGCCTGGTATTTATACGTTCCGAGTGTGATGACGTTGATGTTGCTGCTGCGCAGTGGTGGATCCCCAGGGGGCGTATGGCCACGAAGCCAGTTGAGAGGTATGGCGGTTCCGGAGCAGAAGCGGCTTCACAGGATACAGCCGCATCGTAGCCAGGTCCCGCCGCAGCCGAAGAAGTCTCCTGCCGTTGGCCCTCTGCTTTCGTCCCAGCCACCAGCACTGCAATGAGCTGTAGAACGAAGAAGGTTCGTAAGTCATTAACGCTTTTCTTCATCGTGCCTCCGCGCCCACTGACAAGTGAGCACTCGATGCCTGGTTTTATACGTTCCGAGTGTGATGATGTTGATGTTGCTGGTGCGCAGTGGTGGATCCCCAGGGGGCGTATGGCAACGAAGCCAGTAGAGAGGATTGGCGGTTCCGGAGCAGAAGCGGCTTCACAGGATACAGCCGCATCGTAGCCAGGTCCCGCCTCAGCCGAAGAAGTCTCCTGCCGTTGGCCCTCTGCTGTCGTCCCAGCCACCAGCACTGCGATGATCTGTAGAACGAAGAAGGTGCGTAAGTCATTGACGCTTTTCTTCATCGTGCCTCCGCGCCCACTGACAAGTGAGCACTCGATGCCTGGTTTTATACGTTCCGAGTGTGATGACGTTGATGTTGCTGCTGCGCAGTGGTGGATCCCCAGGGGGCGTATGGCCACGAAGCCAGTTGAGAGGAATGGCGGTTCCGGAGCAGAAGCGGCTTCACAGGATACAGCCGCATCGTAGCCCGGTCCCGCCGCAGCCGAAGAAGTCTCCTGCCGTTGGCCCTCTGCTTTCGTCCCAGCCACCAGCACTGCAATGAGCTGTAGAACAAAGAAGGTTCGTTAGTCATTAACGCTTTTCTTCATCGTGCCTCCGCGCCCACTGACAAGTGAGCACTCGATGCCTGGTTTTATACGTTCCGAGTGTGATGACGTTGATGTTGCTGGTGCGCAGTGGTGGATCCCCAGGGGGCGTATGGCCACGAAGCCAGTTGAGAGGAATGGCGGTTCCGGAGCAGAAGCGGCTTCACAGGATACAGCCGCATCGTAGCCAGGTCCCGCCGCAGCCGAAGAAGTCTACTGCCGTTGGCCCTCTGCTGTCGTCCCAGCCACCAGCACTGCGATGAGCTGTAGAACGAAGAAGGTGCGTAAGTCATTGACGCTTTTCTTCATCGTGCCTCCGCGCCCACTGACAAGTGAGCATTCGATGCCTGGTTTTATACGTTCCGAGTGTGATGACGTTGATGTTGCTGCTGCGCAGTGGTGGATCCCCAGGGGGCGTATGGCCACGAAGCCAGTTGAGAGGAATGGCGGTTCCGGAGCAGAAGCGGCTTGTCAGGATACAGCCGCATCGTAGCCAGGTCCCGCCGCAGCCGAAAAAGTCTCCTGATGTTGGCCCCCTGCTGTCGTCCCATCCACCAGCACTGCGATGAGCCAGGTCCCGCCGCAGCCGAAGAAGTCTCCTACCGTTGGCCCTCTGCTGTCGTCCCAGCCACAAGCACTGCGATGAGCTGTAGAACGAAGAAGGTGCGTAAGTCATTGAAGCTTTTCTTCATCGTGCCTCCGCGCCCACTGGCAAGTGAGCACTCGATGCCTGGTTTTATACGTTCCGAGTGTGATGACGTTGATGTTGCTGCTGCGCAGTGGTGGATCCCCAGGGGGCGTATGGCCACGAAGCCAGTTGAGAGGAATGGCGGTTCCGGAGCAGAAGCGGCTTCACAGGATACAGCCGCATCGTAGCCAGGTCCCGCCGCAGCCGAAGAAGTCTCCTGCGTTGGCCCTCTGCTGTCGTCCCAGCCACCAGCACTGCGATGAGCTGTAGAACGAAGAAGGTGCGTAAGTCATTGACGCTTTTCTTCATCGTGCCTCCGCGCCCACTGACAAGTGAGCACTCGATGCCTGGTTTTATACGTTCCGAGTGTGATGACGTTGATGTTGCTGCTGCGCAGTGGTGGATCCCCAGGGGGCGTATGGCCACGAAGCCAGTTGAGAGGAATGGCGGTTCCGGAGCAGAAGCGGCTTGTCAGGATACAGCCGCATCGTAGCCAGGTCCCGCCGCAGCCGAAAAAGTCTCCTGATGTTGGCCCCCTGCTGTCGTCCCATCCACCAGCACTGCGATGAGCTGTAGAACGAAGAAGGTTCGTAAGTCATTGACGCTTTTCTTCATCGTGCCTCCGCGCCCACTGACAAGTGAGCACTCGCTGCCTGGTTTTATACGTTCCGAGTGTGATGACGTTGATGTTGCTGGTGCGCAGTGGTGGATCCCCAGGGGGCGTATGGCCACGAAGCCAGTTGAGAGGAATGGCGGTTCCGGAGCAGAAGCGGCTTCACAGGATGCAGCCGCATCGTAGCCAGGTCCCGCCGCAGCCGAAGAAGTCTCCTGCCGTTGGCCCTATGCTGTCGTCCCAGCCACCAGCACTGCGATGAGCTGTAGAACGAAGAAGGTGCGTAAGTCATTGACGCTTTTCTTCATCGTGCCTCCGCGCCCACTGGCAAGTGAGCACTCGATGCCTGGTTTTATACGTTCCGGGTGTGATGACGTTGATGTTGCTGCTGCGCAGTGGTGGATCCCCAGGGGGCGTATGGCCACTAAAACAGTTGAGAGGAATGGCGGTTCCGGAGCAGAAGCGGCTTCAAAGGATACAGCCGAATCGTAGCCAGGTCCCGCCGCAGCCGAAAAAGTCTCCTGATGTTGGCCCCCTGCTGTCGTCCCAGCCACCAGCACTGCGATGAGCTGTAGAACGAAGAAGGTTCGTAAGTAATTGACGCTTTTCTTCATCGTGCCTCCGCGCCCACTGACAAGTGAGCACTCGATGCCTGGTTTTATACGTTCCGAGTGTGATGACGTTGATGTTGCTGGTGCGCAGTGGTGGATCCCCAGGGGGCGTATGGCCACGAAGCCAGTTGAGAGGAATGTCGGTTCCGGAGCAGAAGCGGCTTCACAGGATACAGCCGCATCGTAGCCAGGTCCCGCCGCAGCCGAAGAAGTCTCCTGTTGTTGGCCCCCTGCTGTCGTCCCAGCCACCAGCACTGCGATGAGCTGTAGAACGAAGAAGGTTCGTAAGTCATTGACGCTTTTCTTCATCGTGCCTCCGCGCCCACTGACAAGTGAGCACTCGATGCCTGGTTTTATACGTTCCGAGTGTGATGACGTTCATGTTGGTGCGGCGCAGTGGTGGATCCCCAGGGGGCGTATGGCCACGAAGCCAGTTGAGAGGAATGGCGGTTCCGGAGCAGAAGCGGCTTCACAGGATACAGCTGCATCGTAGCCAGGTCCCGCCGCAGCCGAAGAAGTCTTCTGCCGTTGGCCCTCTGCTGTCGTCCCAGCCACCTGCACTGCGATGAGCTGTAGAACGAAGAAGGTGCGTAAGTCATTAACGCTTTTCTTTATCGTGCCTCCGCGCCCACTGACAAGTGAGCACTCGATGCCTGGTTTTATACGTTCCGAGTGTGATGACGTTGATGTTGCTGGTGCGCAGTGCTGGATCCCCAGGGGGCGTATGGCCACGAAGCCAGTTGAGAGGAATGGCGGTTCCGGAGCAGAAGCGGCTTCACAGGATACAGCCGCATCGTAGCCAGGTCCCGCCGCAGCCGAAGAAGTCTCCTGCCGTTGGCCCTCTGCTGTCGTCCCAGCCACCAGCACTGCGATGAGCTGTAGAACGAAGAAGGTGCGTAAGTCATTGACGCTTTTTTTCATCGTGCCTCCGCGCCCACTGACAAGTGAGCACTCGATGCCTGGTTTTATACGTTCCGAGTGTGATGACGTTGATGTTGCTGCTGCGCAGTGGTGGATCCCCAGGGCGCGTATGGCCACGAAGCCAGTTGAGAGGAATGGCGGTTCCGGAGCAGAAGCGGCTTGTCAGGATACAGCCGCATCGTAGCCAGGTCCCGCCGCAGCCGAAAAAGTCTCCTGATGTTGGCCCCCTGCTGTCGTCCCATCCACCAGCACTGCGATGAGCCAGGTCCCGCCGCAGCCGAAGAAGTCTCCTACCGTTGGCCCTCTGCTGTCGTCCCAGCCACCAGCACTGCGATGAGCTGTAGAACGAAGAAGGTGCGTAAGTCATTGAAGCTTTTCTTCATCGTGCCTCCGCGCCCACTGGCAAGTGAGCACTCGATGCCTGGTTTTATACGTTCCGAGTGTGATGACGTTGATGTTGCTGCTGCGCAGTGGTGGATCCCCAGGGGGCGTATGGCCACGAAGCCAGTTGAGAGGAATGGCGGTTCCTGAGCAGAAGCGGCTTCACAGGATACAGCCGCATCGTAGCCAGGTCCCGCCGCAGCCGAAGAAGTCTCCTGCCGTTGGCCCTCTGCTGTCGTCCCAGCCACCAGCACTGCGATGAGCTGTAGAACGAAGAAGGTGCGTAAGTCATTGACGCTTTTCTTCATCGTGCCTCCGCGCCCACTGACAAGTGAGCACTCGATGCCTGGTTTTATACGTTCCGAGTGTGATGACGTTGATGTTGCTGGTGCGCAGTGGTGGATCCCCAGGGGGCGTATGGCCACGAAGCCAGTTGAGAGGAATGGCGGTTCCGGAGCAGAAGCGGCTTCACAGGATACAGCCGCATCGTAGCCAGGTCCCGCCGCAGCCGAAGAAGTCTCCTGCCGTTGGCCCTCTGCTGTCGTCCCAGCCACCAGCACTGCGATGAGCTGTAGAACGAAGAAGGTGCGTAAGTCATTGACGCTTTTCTTCATCGTGCCTCCGCGCCCACTGACAAGTGAGCACTCGATGCCTGGTTTTATACGTTCCGAGTGTGATGACGTTGATGTTGCTGCTGCGCAGTGGTGGATCCCCAGGGGGCGTATGGCCACGAAGCCAGTTGAGAGGAATGGCGGTTCCGGAGCAGAAGCGGCTTGTCAGGATACAGCCGCATCGTAGCCAGGTCCCGCCGCAGCCGAAAAAGTCTCCTGATGTTGGCCCCCTGCTGTCGTCCCATCCACCAGCACTGCGATGAGCCAGGTCCCGCCGCAGCCGAAGAAGTCTCCTACCGTTGGCCCTCTGCTGTCGTCCCAGCCACAAGCACTGCGATGAGCTGTAGAACGAAGAAGGTGCGTAAGTCATTGAAGCTTTTCTTCATCGTGCCTCCGCGCCCACTGGCAAGTGAGCACTCGATGCCTGGTTTTATACGTTCCGAGTGTGATGACGTTGATGTTGCTGCTGCGCAGTGGTGGATCCCCAGGGGGCGTATGGCCACGAAGCCAGTTGAGAGGAATGGCGGTTCCGGAGCAGAAGCGGCTTCACAGGATACAGCCGCATCGTAGCCAGGTCCCGCCGCAGCCGAAGAAGTCTCCTGCGTTGGCCCTCTGCTGTCGTCCCAGCCACCAGCACTGCGATGAGCTGTAGAACGAAGAAGGTGCGTAAGTCATTGACGCTTTTCTTCATCGTGCCTCCGCGCCCACTGACAAGTGAGCACTCGATGCCTGGTTTTATACGTTCCGAGTGTGATGACGTTGATGTTGCTGCTGCGCAGTGGTGGATCCCCAGGGGGCGTATGGCCACGAAGCCAGTTGAGAGGAATGGCGGTTCCGGAGCAGAAGCGGCTTGTCAGGATACAGCCGCATCGTAGCCAGGTCCCGCCGCAGCCGAAAAAGTCTCCTGATGTTGGCCCCCTGCTGTCGTCCCATCCACCAGCACTGCGATGAGCTGTAGAACGAAGAAGGTTCGTAAGTCATTGACGCTTTTCTTCATCGTGCCTCCGCGCCCACTGACAAGTGAGCACTCGCTGCCTGGTTTTATACGTTCCGAGTGTGATGACGTTGATGTTGCTGGTGCGCAGTGGTGGATCCCCAGGGGGCGTATGGCCACGAAGCCAGTTGAGAGGAATGGCGGTTCCGGAGCAGAAGCGGCTTCACAGGATGCAGCCGCATCGTAGCCAGGTCCCGCCGCAGCCGAAGAAGTCTCCTGCCGTTGGCCCTATGCTGTCGTCCCAGCCACCAGCACTGCGATGAGCTGTAGAACGAAGAAGGTGCGTAAGTCATTGACGCTTTTCTTCATCGTGCCTCCGCGCCCACTGGCAAGTGAGCACTCGATGCCTGGTTTTATACGTTCCGGGTGTGATGACGTTGATGTTGCTGCTGCGCAGTGGTGGATCCCCAGGGGGCGTATGGCCACTAAAACAGTTGAGAGGAATGGCGGTTCCGGAGCAGAAGCGGCTTCAAAGGATACAGCCGAATCGTAGCCAGGTCCCGCCGCAGCCGAAAAAGTCTCCTGATGTTGGCCCCCTGCTGTCGTCCCAGCCACCAGCACTGCGATGAGCTGTAGAACGAAGAAGGTTCGTAAGTAATTGACGCTTTTCTTCATCGTGCCTCCGCGCCCACTGACAAGTGAGCACTCGATGCCTGGTTTTATACGTTCCGAGTGTGATGACGTTGATGTTGCTGGTGCGCAGTGGTGGATCCCCAGGGGGCGTATGGCCACGAAGCCAGTTGAGAGGAATGGCGGTTCCGGAGCAGAAGCGGCTTCACAGAATACAGCCGCATCGTAGCCAGGTCTCGCCGCAGCCGAAGAAGTCTCCTGCCGTTGGCCCTCTGCTGTCGTCCCAGCCACCAGCACTGCGATGAGCTGTAGAACGAAGAAGGTGCGTAAGTCATTGACGCATTTCTTCATCGTGCCTCCGCGCCCACTGACAAGTGAGTACTCGATGCCTGGTTTTATACGTTCCGAGTGTGATGACGTTGATGTTGCTGCTGCGCAGTGGTGGATCCCCAGGGGGCGTATGGCCCTAAAACAGTTGAGAGGAATGGCGGTTCCGGAGCAGAAGCGGCTTGTCAGGATACAGCCGCATCGTAGCCAGGTCCCGCCGCAGCCGAAAAAGTCTCCTGATGTTGGCCCCCTGCTGTCGTCCCAGCCACCAGCACTGCGATGAGCTGTAGAACGAAGAACGTTCGTAAGTCATTGACGCTTTTCTTCATCGTGCCTCCGCGCCCACTGACAAGTGAGCACTCGCTGCCTGGTTTTGTACGTTCCGAGTGTGATGACGTTGATGTTGCTGCTGCACAGTGGTGGATCCCCAGGGGGCGTATGGCCACGAAGCCAGTTGAGAGGAATGGCGGTTCCGGAGCAGAAGCGGCTTCACAGGATACAGCCGCATCGTAGCCAGGTCTCGCCGCAGCCGAAGAAGTCTCCTGCCGTTGGCCCTCTGCTGTCGTCCCAGCCACCAGCACTGCGATGAGCTGTAGAACGAAGAAGGTTCGTAAGTCATTAAAGCTTTTCTTCATCGTGACTGCGCGCCCACTGACAAGTGAGCACTCGATGCCTGGTTTTATACGTTCCGAATGTGATGACGTTGATGTTGCTGCTGCGCAGTGGTGGATCCCCAGGGGGCGTATGGCCACGAAGCCAGTTAAGAGGAATGGCGGTTCCGGAGCAGAAGCTGCTTCACAGGATACAGCCGCATCGTAGCCAGGTCCCGCCGCAGCCGAAGAAGTCTCCTGCCGTTGGCCCTCTGCTGTCGTCCCAGCCACCAGCACTGCGATGAACTGTAGAACGAAGAAGGTGCGTAAGTCATTGACGCTTTTCTTCATCGTGCCTCCGCGCCCACTGGCAAGTGAGCACTCGATGCCTGGTTTTATACGTTCCGAGTGTGATGACGTTGATGTTGCTGCTGCGCAGTGGTGGATCCCCAGGGGGCGTATGGCCACGAAGCCAGTTGAGAGGAATGGCGGTTCCGGAGCAGAAGCGGCTTCACAGGATACAGCCGCATCGTAGCCAGGTCTCGCCGCAGCCGAAGAAGTCTCCTGCCGTTGGCCCTCTGCTGTCGACCCAGCCACGAGCACGGCGATGAGCTGTAGAACGAAGAAGGTGCGTAAGTCATTGACGTTTTTCTTCATCGTGCCTCGCGCCCACTGACAAGTAAGTACTCGATGCCTGGTTTTATACGTTCCGAGTGTGATGACGTTGATGTTGCGCCTGCGCAGTGGTGGATCCCCAGGGGGCGTATGGCCACTAAAACAGTTGAGAGGAATGGCGGTTCCGGAGCAGAAGCGGCTTCAAAGGATACAGCCGAATCGTAGCCAGGTCCCGCCGCAGCCGAAGAAGTCTCCTGCCGTTGGCCCTCTGCTGTCGTCCCAGCCACCTGCACTGCGATGAGCTGTAGAACGAAGAAGGTTCGTAAGTCATTAACGCTTTTCTTCATCGTGCCTCCGCGCCCACTGACAAGTGAGCACTCGATGCCTGGTTTTATACGTTCCGAGTGTGATGACGTTGATGTTGCTGGTGCGCAGTGGTGGATCCCCAGGGGGCGTATGGCCACGAAGCCAGTTGAGAGGAATGGCGGTTCCGGAGCAGAAGCGGCTTCACAGGATACAGCCGCATCGTAGCCAAGTGCCACCGCAGCCGAAAAAGTCTCCTGCCGTTGGCCCTCTGCTGTCGTCCCAGCCACCAGCACTGCGATGAGCTGTAGAACGAAGAAGGTGCGTAAGTCATTGACGCTTTTCTTCATCGTGCCTCCGCGCCCACTGACAAGTGAGCACTCGATGCCTGGTTTTATACGTTCCGAGTGTGATGACGTTGATGTTGCTGCTGCGCAGTGGTGGATCCCCAGGGGGCGTATGGCCACGAAGCCAGTTGAGAGGTATGGCGGTTCCGGAGCAGAAGCGGCTTCACAGGATACAGCCGCATCGTAGCCAGGTCCCGCCGCAGCCGAAGAAGTCTCCTGCCGTTGGCCCTCTGCTTTCGTCCCAGCCACCAGCACTGCAATGAGCTGTAGAACGAAGAAGGTTCGTAAGTCATTAACGCTTTTCTTCATCGTGCCTCCGCGCCCACTGACAAGTGAGCACTCGATGCCTGGTTTTATACGTTCCGAGTGTGATGATGTTGATGTTGCTGGTGCGCAGTGGTGGATCCCCAGGGGGCGTATGGCAACGAAGCCAGTAGAGAGGATTGGCGGTTCCGGAGCAGAAGCGGCTTCACAGGATACAGCCGCATCGTAGCCAGGTCCCGCCTCAGCCGAAGAAGTCTCCTGCCGTTGGCCCTCTGCTGTCGTCCCAGCCACCTGCACTGCGATGAGCTGTAGAACGAAGAAGGTGCGTAAGTCATTGACGCTTTTCTTCATCGTGCCTCCGCGCCCACTGACAAGTGAGCACTCGATGCCTGGTTTTATACGTTCCGAGTGTGATGACGTTGATGTTGCTGCTGCGCAGTGGTGGATCCCCAGATGGCGTATGGCCACGAAGCCAGTTGAGAGGAATGGCGGTTCCGGAGCAGAAGCGGCTTCACAGGATACAGCCGCATCGTAGCCAGGTCCCGCCGCAGCCGAAGAAGTCTCCTGCCGTTGGCCCTCTGCTGTCGTCCCAGCCACCAGCACTGCGATGAGCTGTAGAACGAAGAAGGTGCGTAAGTCATTGACGCTTTTCTTCATCGTGCCTCCGCGCCCACTGACAAGTGAGCACTCGATGCCTGGTTTTATACGTTCCGAGTGTGATGACGTTGATGTCGCGGCTGCGCAGTGGTGTATCCCAGGGGGCGTATGGCCACTAAAACAGTTGAGAGGAATGGCGGTTCCGGAGCAGAAGCGGCTTGTCAGGATACAGCCGCATCGTAGCCAGGTCCCGCCGCAGCCGAAAAAGTCTCCTGATGTTGGCCCCCTGCTGTCGTCCCAGCCACCAGCACTGCGATGAACTGTAGAACGAAGAAGGTGCGTAAGTCATTGACGCTTTTCTTCATCGTGCCTCCGCGCCCACTGACAAGTGAGCACTCGATGCCTGGTTTTATACGTTCCGAGTGTGATGACGTTGATGTTGCTGCTGCGCAGTGGTGGATCCCCAGGGGGCGTATGGCCACGAAGCCAGTTGAGAGGTATGGCGGTTCCGGAGCAGAAGCGGCTTCACAGGATACAGCCGCATCGTAGCCAGGTCCCGCCGCAGCCGAAGAAGTCTCCTGCCGTTGGCCCTCTGCTTTCGTCCCAGCCACCAGCACTGC
>JARKHS020032246.1:0-80198 GCA_030143305.2 Amblyomma americanum
AGCAGCAGCAGCAGCAGCAGCAAAGCAGCAGCAGCAGCAGTAGCAAAGCAGCAGCAGCAAAGCAGCAGCAGCAACAGCAGCAGCAGCAACAGCAGCAGCAGCAAAGCAGCAGCAGCAAAGCAGCAGCAGCAAAGCAGCAGCAGCAAAGCAGCAGCAAAGCAGCAGCAGCAGAGAAGCAGCAGCAGCAGCAGCAGCAGCAAAGCAGCAGTAGCAGCAAAGCAGAAGCAGCAGCAGCAGCAAAGCAGCAGCAAATCAGCAGCAGCAGCAAAGCAGCAGCAGCAGCAGCAGCAGCAAAGCAGCCGCAGCAGAGCAGCAGCAGCAGCAGAAAAGCAGCCGCAAAGCAGCAGCATCCGCAAAGCAGCAGCAGCAACAAAGCAGCAGCAAAGCAGCAGCAGCAGAGCAGCTCGAGCGGTAGCAAAGCAGCAGCAACAGCAACAGCAACAGCAGCAGCAAAGCAGCAGCAAAGCACCACCAGCAGCAGCATCAAAGCAGGAGCAAAGCAGCAGCAGCTGCAGCAGCAGAAAAGCAGCAGCAGCAGCAGCAAATCAGCAGCAGCAGCAAAGTAGCAGCAGCAGCAGCAAACAGCAGCAGCATTAGCAAAGAAGCAGCAGCAGCAGCAAAGCAGAAGCAGCAGCAAAACAGCAAAGCAGCAGCAGCAGCAAAGCAGGAGCAGCAAAGCGGCAGCAGTAGCAGCAGCAGCAATCTATCAAGCAAGCAAGTAAGCGGCAAGCAAGCAGCAAGCATGCAAGCAAGAAGCAAGCAGCAAGCAGCAAGCAAGCAAGCAGCAATCAAGCAGCAGCAAAGCAGCAGCAGCAGCAGCAAAAACGCAGCAGCAGCACCAGCAGCAAAGCAGCAGCAGCAGCTAAGCAGCAGCAGCAGCAAAGCAGCAACAGCAGCAGCAAAGCTGCAGCAGAAGCAAAGCTGCAGGAGCAGCAGCAAAGCAGCAGCAGCAGCCGAAAAGCAGCAGCAGCAGCTGAAAAGCAGCAAGAGCAAAGCAGCAACAGCAGCAAAGCAGCAGCAAAGCAGCAGCAGCAAAGCAGCAGCAGCAGCAAAGCAGCAGCAGCAGCAAAGCAGCAGCAGCAGCAGCAAAGCCGCAGCAAAGCAGCAGCAGTAGCGGCAGCAAAGCAGCAGCAGCAACAAAGCAGCAGCAGCAAAGCAGCAGCAGCAGCAAAGCAGCAGCAGCAGCAAAGCACGAGCAGCAGCAGCAGCTGCAAAGCAGCAGAAGCAGCAAAGCAGCAGCAGCAGGAAAGCAGCAGCAGCAGCAGCAGCAAAGCAGCAGCAGCAGCAGTAGCAAAGCAGCAGCAGCAGCAGCAAAGCAGCAGCAGCAACAGCAACGCAGCAGCAGCAGCAGCAAAGCAGCAGCAGCAGCAAAGCAGCAGCAGCAGCAAAGTAGCAGCAAAGCAGCAGCAGCAGCAAAGCAGCAGCAGCAGAAAAGCAGCAGCAAAGCAGCAGCAGCAGCAAAGCTGCAGCAGCAGCAGCAAAGCAGCAGCAGAAAAGCAGCAGCAAAGCAGCAGCATCCGAAAAGCAGCAGCAGCAACAAAGCAGCAGCAAAGCAGCAGCAGAGCAGCAGCAGCAGCTCGAGCCGCAGCACAGCAGCAGCAGCAACAGCAACAGCAGCAGCAAAGCAGCAGCAAAGCACCACCAGCAGCAGCAAAGCAGCAGCAGCAGCAAAACAGGAGCAAAGCAGCAGCAGCAAAGCAGCAGCAACGCAGCAGCAGCTGCAGCAGCAGAAAAGCAGCAGCAGCAAATCAGCAGCAGCAGCAAAGCAGCAGCAGCAGCATCAAACAGCAGCAGCAGCAAAGAAGCAGCAGCAGCAAAGAAGCAGCAGCAGCAGCAAAGCAGAAGCAGCAGCAAAACAGCAAAGCAGCAGCTGCAGCAAATCAGAAGCAGCAGCAAAGCAGGAGCAGCAAAGCTTCAGCAGCAGCAAAGCAGCAGCAGCAGCAATCAAGCAAGCAAGTAAGCGGCAAGCAAGCAGCAAGCAGCAAGCATGCAAGCAAGCAGCAAGCAGCAAGCAAGCAAGCAGCAAGCAAGCAGCAGCAAAACAGCAGCAGCAGCAGCAGCAGCAAAGCAGCAGCAGCACCAGCAGCAAAGCAGCAGCAAAGCAAAGTAGCAGCACCAGCAGCAAAGCAGCAGCACCAGCAGCAAAGCATCAGCAGCAAAGCAGCCGCAGCAGCAAAGCAGCCGCAGCAGCAAAGCAGCAACAGCAGCAGCAAAGCTGCAGCAGAAGCAAAGCTGCAGGAGCCGCAGCAAAGCAGCAGCAGCCGAAAAGCAGCAGCAGCAGCTGAAAAGCAGCCACAGCAAAGCAGCAACAGCAGCAAAGCATGACCAAAGCAGCAGCAGCAAAGCAGCAGCAGCAGCAAAGCATCAGCAAAAAAGCAGCAGCAAAGCAGAAGCAGCAGCAAAGCAGCAGCAAAGCATCAGCAGCAGCAGCAGCAGCAGCAAAGCAGCAGCAAATCAGCAGCAGCAGAGCAGCAGCAGTAGCGGCAACAAAGCAGCAGCAGCAGCTAAGCAGCAGCAGCAAAGCAGCAGCAGCAAAGCAGCGGCACCAAATCAGCAGCAGCAGCAGCAGAAGGAAAGCAGCAGCAGCAACAGCAAAAAAGCAGCAGCAGCAGCAGCACCAAAGCAGCAGCATCAGCAGCAGCAAAGCAGCAGCAGCAGCAAAGAAGCAGCAGCAGCAGCAAAGCAGCAGCAAAGCAGGAGCAGCAGCAGCTGCTGCAAAGCAGCAGAAGCAGCAGCAGAATCTGCAAAGCAGCAGAAGCAGCAGCAGCAGCAAAGCAGCAGCAGCAGTAGCAAAGCAGCAGCAGCAGCAGCAAAGCGGCAGCAGGAGAAGCAAAGCAGCAGCAGCAGCAGCAAAGCAGCAGCAGCAGGAAAGTAGCAGCAGCAAAGCAGCAAAGCAGCAGCAGCAAAGCAGCAGCAGCAGCAGCAGCAAAGCAGCAGCAGCAGCAGCAGCAAAGCAGCAGCAGCAGCAGTAGCAAAGCAGCAGCAGCAGGAGCAGCAAAGCAGCAGCAGCAACAGCAAAGCAGCAGCAGCAGCAGCAAAGCAGCAGCGGCAGCAAAGCAGCAGCAGCAGCAAAGCGGCAGCAGCAGAAGCAAAGCAGCAGCAGCAGCAGCAAAGCAGCAGCAGCAGCAGCAAAGCAGCAGCAGCAGCAAAGCAGCAGCAGCAAAGCAGCAGCAGCAGACAAAGCAGCAGCAGCAGCAACAAAGCAGCAGCAGAAAAGCAGCAGCAGCAACAGCAGCAGCAGCAAAGCAGCAGCAGCAAAGCAGCAGCAGCAAAGCAGCAGCAGCAGAGAAGCAGCAGCAAAGCAGCAGCAGCAAACGCAGCAGCAGCAGCAGCAGCAGCAAAGCAGCAGTAGCAGCAAAGCAGAAGCAGCAGCAAAGCAGCAGCAGCAGCAAAGCAGCAGCAAATCAGCAGCAGCAGCAGCAGCAGCAGCAAAGCTGCAGCAGCAGCAGCAGCAAAGCAGCCGCAGCAGAGCAGCAGCAGAAAAGCAGCAGCAAAGCAGCAGCAGCAACAAAGCAGCAGCAAAGCAGCAGCAGCAGAGCAGCTCGAGCGGTAGCAAAGCAGCAGCAACAGCAACAGCAGCAGCAAAGTAGCAGCAAAGCACCACCAGCAGCAGCAAAGCAGCAGCAGCAGCATCAAAGCAGGAGCACAGCAGCAGCAGCTGCAGCAGCAGAAAAGCAGCAGCAGCAGCAGCAAATCAGCAGCAGCAGCAAAGTAGCAGCAGCAGCAGCAAACAGCAGCAGCAGTAGCAAAGAAGCAGCAGCAGCAGCAAAGCAGAAGCAGCAGCAAAACAGCAAAGCAGCAGCAGCAATCTAGCAAGCAAGCAAGCGGCAAGCAAGCAGCAATCAAGCAGCAGCAAAGCAGCAGCAGCAGCAGCAAAACAGCAGCAGCAGCAGCAAAGCAGCAACTGCAGCAAATTAGCAGCCCCAGCAGCAAAGCAGCAGCACCAGCAGCAAAGCAGCAGCAGCAGCAGCTAAGCAGCAGCAGCAGCAAAGCAGCAACAGCAGCAGCAAAGCTGGAGCAGAAGCAAAGCTGCAGGAGCAGCAGCAAAGCAGCAGCAGCAGCCGAAAAGCAGCAGCAGCAGCTGAAAAGCAGCAAGAGCAAAGCAGCAACAGCAGCAAAGCAGCAGCAGCAGCAAAGCATCAGCAAAAAAGCAGCAGCAACAGCAGCAGCAGCAGCAGCAAAGCAGCAGCAGCAAAGCAGCAGCAGCAGCAAAGCATCAGCAGCAGCAGCAGCAAAGCAGCAGCAAACAGCAGCAGTAGCGGCAGCAAAGCAGCAGCAGCAACAAAGCAGCAGCAGCAGCAGCAAAGCAGCAGCAGCAGCAAAGCAGCGGCACCAAAGCAGCAGCAGCAGAAGGAAAGCAGCAGCAGCAACAGCAAAGAAGCAGCAGCAGCAGCACCAAAGCAGCAGCATCAGCAGCAGCAGCAAAGAAGCAGCAGCAGCAGCAAAGCAGCAGCAGCAGCAAACCAGGAGCAGCAGCAGCAGCTGCAAAGCAGCAGAAGCAGCAGCAGCAGCAAAGCAGCAGCAGCAGCAAAGCGGCAGCAGCAGAAGCAAAGCAGCAGCAGCAGCAGCAGCAAAGCAGCAGCAGCAGCAGGAAAGCAGCAGCAGCAGCAGCAAAGCAGCAGCAGCAGCAGTAGCAAAGCAGCAGCATCAGCAAAGCAGCAGCAGCAACAGCAACGCAGCAGCAGCAGCAGCAAAGCAGCAGCAGCAGCAAAGCAGCAGCAGCAGCAAAGCAGCAGCAGCAAAGTAGCAGCAAAGCAGCAGCAGCAGCAAAGCAGCAGCAGCAGAAAAGCAGCAGCAGCAGCGAAGCAGCAGCAGCAGCAGCAATAAAGCAGAAGCAAAGCAGCAGCAGCAGCAAAGCTGCAGCAGCAGCAGCAAAGCAGCCGCAGCAAAGCAGCAGCAGAAAAGCAGCAGCAAAGCAGCAGCATCCGAAAAGCAGCAGCAGCAACAAAGCAGCAGCAAAGCAGCAGCAGAGCAGCAGCAGCAGCTCGAGCCGCAGCAAAGCAGCAGCAGCAACAGCAACAGCAGCAGCAAAGCAGCAGCAAAGCACCACCAGCAGCAGCAAAGCAGCAGCAGCAGCAGCAGAAGCAGCAGCAGCAGCAGCAAAGCAGCAGCAACAGCAGCAGCAAAGCAGCAGCAGCAATGCAGCATCAAAGCAGCAGCAGCAGCAAAGCAGCAGCAGCAGCAAAGCAGCAAAGCAGCAGCAGCAGCAGCAAAGCATGAGCAGCAGCAGCAAAGCAGCAGCAGCAGCATCAAAGCATTAGCAGCAGCAAAGCAGCAGCAGCAGCAAAGCAGCAGCAGCAGCAAAGCAGCAGCGGCAGCAGAAGCAAAGCAGCAGGAGCAGAAAAGCAGCAGCAGCAGCAAAGCAGCAGCAAAGCAGCAGCACCAAAGCAGCAGCAGCAGCAGCAAAAAAGCAGCAGCAGGAGCAAAGCAGCAGCAGCAGCAAAGCAGCAGCAAAGCAGCAGCAGCAGCAGCAGAAAAGCAGCAGCAGCAGCAAAGAAGCAGCAGCAGCAGCAAAGCAGCAGCAGCAGAAAAGCAGCTGCAGCAGCAAAGCAGCAGCAGCAGCAAAGCTGCAGCAGCAGCAGCAGCAGTAGCAGCAAAGCAGCAGCAAAGCAGCAGCAGCAGCAAATCAGCAGCAGCAAAGCAGCAGCAGCAAAGCAGCAGCACCAAAGCAGAAGCAGCAGCAGCAAAGAAGCAGCAGCAGGAGCAAAGCAGCACCAGCAGCAAAGCAGCAGCAAAGCAGCAGCAGCAATGTAGCAGCAGCAAAGCAGCAGCAGCAAAGCAGCAGCACCAAAGCAGCAGCAGGAGCAGCAGCAGGAAAGAAGCAGCAGCAGCAGCAAAGCAGCAGCAGCAGCAGCAAAGCAGCAGCAGCAAATCAGCAGCAGCAGCAGCAGCAAAGCAGCAGCAGCAAAGCAGCAGCAGCAGCCTCTGCAGCAGCAGCAAAGCAGCAGCAAAGCAGCAGCACCAAAGTAGCAGCAGCAGCAAAGAAGCAGCAGCAGGAGCAAAGCAGCAGCAAAGCAGCAGCAGCAGCAGCAAAGCAGCAGCAAAGAACCAGCAGCAGCACCAAGAAAGCAGCAGCAAAGCAGAAGCAGCAGCAAAGCAGCGGCAGCAGCAAAGTAGCAGCTGCAAAGCAGCACCACCAGCAGCAGCAGCAGCAAAGCAGCAGCAAAGCAGCAGCAGCAGCAAAGCAGCAGCACCAAAGCAGCAGCAGGAGCAAAGCAGCAGCAGCAGCAATGCAGCACGAAAGCAGCAGCAGCGATGGAGCAGCAAAGCAGCAGCAGCAAAGCAGGAGCAGCAGCAGCAGCAGCAGCCGGAGCAGCAGCAAAGCAGGAGCAGCAGCAAAGCAGCAGCAGCAGCAAAGAAGCATCAGCAGCAAAGAAGCATCAGCAGAAGCAAAGCATCAGCAGCAAAGCAGCAGCAGCAGCAGCAGCAAAGCAGCAGCAGCAGCAAAGCATCAGCAGCAACAGCAGCAGCAAAGCAGCAGCAAGTCAGCAGCAGCAAAGCAGCAGCAGTAGCGGCAGCAAAGCAGCAGCAGCAGCAACAAAGCAGCAGCAGCAGCAGCAGCAAAGCAGCAGCAGCAGCAGCAAAGCAGCAGCAGCAGCAGCAAAGCAGCAGCAGCAAAGCAACGGCACCAAAGCAGCAGCAGCAGCAGCAGAAGGAAAGCAGCAGCAGCAACAGCAAAGAAGCAGCAGCAGCAGCACCAAAGCAGCAGCATCAGCAGCAGCAAAGCAGCAGCAGCAAAGAAGCAGCAGCAGCAAAGCAGCAGCAGCAAAGCAGGAGCAGCAGCAGCAGCTGCAAAGCAGCAGAAGCAGCAGCAGAATCTGCAAAGCAGCAGAAGCAGCAGCAGCAGCAAAGCAGCAGCAGCAGCAAAGCATCAGCAGCAGCAGCAAAGCATCAGCAAAAAAGCAGCAGCAAAGCAGCAGCAGCAGCAGCAGCAAAGCGGCAGCAGCAGCAAAGCATCAGCAGCAGCAGCAGCAGCAGCAAAGCAGCAGCAAATCAGCAGCAGCAAAGCAGCAGCAGCAGCAGCAAAGCAGCGGCAGCAAAGCGGCAGCAGCAGAAGCAAAGCAGCAGCAGAAGCAGCAAGCAGCAGCAGCAGCATTAAAGCAGCAGCAGCAAAGCAGCAGCAGCAGCAAAGCAGCAGCAGCAAAGCAGCAGCAGCAAAGCAGCAGCAGCAAAGCAGCAGCAGCAACAGCAGCAGCAGCAAAGCAGTAGCAGCAAACCAGCAGCAGCAAAGCAGCAGCAGCAGAAAAGCAGCAGCAAAGCAGCAGCAGCAGCAAAGCAGCAGCAGCAGCAGCAAAGCAGCAGTAGTAGCAAAGCAGAAGCAGCAGCAAAGCAGCAGCAGCAGTAAAGCAGCAGCAAATCAGCAGCAGCAGCAAAGCAGCAGCAGCAGCAAAGCAGCAGCAGCAAAGCTGCAGCAGCAGCAGCAGCAAATCAGCCGCAGCAGAGCAGCAGCAGCAGCAGAAAAGCAGCAGCAAAGCAGCAGCATCCGCAAAGCAGCAGCAGCAACAAAGCAGCAGCAAAGCAGCAGCAGCAGAGCAGCTCGAGCCGTAGCAAAGCAGCAGCAGCAGCAACAGCAACAGCAGCAGCAAAGCAGCAGCAGCAAAGCAGGAGCAAAGCAGCAGCAGCTGCAGCAGCAGAAAAGCAGCAGCAGCAGCAGCAAAGTAGCAGCAGCAGCAGCAATCAGCAGCAGCAGCAGCAAAGAAGCAGCAGCAGCAGCAAAGCAGAAGCAGCAGCAAAGCCGAAGCAGCAGCAAAACAGCAAAACAGCAGCAGCAGCAAAGCAGCAGCAGCAGCAAAGCAGGTGCAGCAAAGCGGCAGCAGTAGCAGCAGCAGCAAAGCAGCAGCAGCAATCTAGGAAGCAAGCAAGTAAGCGGCAAGCAAGCAAGCAGCAAGCAGCAAGCATGCAAGCAAGCAGCAAGCAGCAGGCAGCAAGCAGCAAGCAAGCAAGCAGCAAGCAAGCAGCAGCAAAGCAGCAGCAGCAGCAAAACAGCAGCAGCAGCAAAGCAGCAGCAGCAAAGCATCAGCAGGAGCAGCAAAGCGGCAACAAAGCAGCAGCAAAGCAGCAGCAGCAGCAATCAAGGAAGCAAGCAAGTAAGCGGCAAGCAAGCAGCAAGCAGAAAGCAGCAAGCAGCAAGCATGCAAGCAAGCAGCAAGCAGCAGGCAGCAAGCAGCAAGCAAGCAAGCAAGCAGCAAGCAAGCAGCAGCAAAGCAGCAGCAGCAAAACAGCAGCAGCAGCAAAGCAGCAGCTGCAGCAAAGTAGCAGCATCAGCAGCAAAGCAGCAGCAAAGCAGCAGCACCAGCAGCAAAGCAGCAGCAGCAAAGCAGCAGCAGCTCAAAAGCAGCAGCAGCTGAAAAGCAGCAGTAGCAGCAAAGCAGCAAGAGCAAAGCAGCAGCAGCAGCAAAGCAGCAGCAGCAGCAAAGCAGCAGGAGCAAAGCAGCAGCAGCAGCAGCAAAGCAGCAGCAGCAAAGCAGCAGCAGCAGCAAAGCAGCAGCAGAACCAGCAAATCAGCAGCAGCAGCAGCAGATCAGCACCAGCAGCAAAGCAGCAGCAGCAAAGCAGCAGCAGCAGAAATGCAGCAGCAGCAGCAAAGCATCAGCAGCAGCAGCAGCAAAGCAAAGCAGCAGCAGCAGTAAAGCAGCAGCAGCAAAGCAGCAGCAGCAAATCAGCAGCAGCAAAGCAGCAGCAGCAGCAAAGCAGCAGCAAAGCAGCAGCAGCAAAGCAGCGGCAGCAAAGGAGCAGCAGCAACAAAGCAGCAGCAGCAAAGCTGCAGCAGCAAAGCAGCAGCAGCAGCAAAGCAGCAGCAAAGCAGCAGCAGCAGCAGCAAAGCATTAGCAGCAGCAAAGCAGCAGCAGCAGCAAAGCAGCAGCCACAGCAGAAGCAAAGCAGCAGCAGCAGAAAAGCAGCAGCAGCAGCAAAGCAGCAGCAAAGCAGCAGCAGCAAAGCAGCAGCAGCAAAGCAGCAGCAGCAAAGCAGCAGCAGCAGAGCAGCAGCAAAGCAGCAGCCGCAGAAGCAAACCATCAGCACCAAAGCAGCAGCTGCTGCAAAAAAGCAGGAGCAAAGCAGCAGCAAAGCAGCAGCAGCAGCAAAGCAGCAGCAGCAGCAGCAAAGCAGCAGCAGCAGAAAAGCAGCAGCAGCAAAGTAGCAGCAGCAGCAGCAATCAGCAGCAGCAGCAGCAAAGAAGCAGCAGCAGCAGCAAAGCAGAAGCAGCAGCAAAGCAGAAGCAGCAGCAAAACAGCAAAACAGCAGCAGCAGCAAAGCAGCAGCAGCAGCAAAGCAGGTGCAGCAAAGCGGCAGCAGTAGCAGCAGCAGCAAAGCAGCAGCAGCAATCTAGCAAGCAAGCAAGTAAGCGGCAAGCAAGCAAGCAGCAAGCAGCAAGCATGCAAGCAAGCAGCAAGCAGCAGGCAGCAAGCAGCAAGCAAGCAAGCAGCAAGCAAGCAGCAGCAAAGCAGCAGCAGCAGCAAAACAGCAGCAGCAGCAGCAGCAGCAGATCAGCACCAGCAGCAAAGCAGCAGCAGCAAAGCAGCAGCAGAAATGCAGCAGCAGCAGCAAAGCATCAGCAGCAGCAGCAGCAAAGCAAAGCAGCAGCAAAGCAGCAAAGCAGCAGCAGCAAAGCAGCGGCAGCAAAGGAGCAGCAGCAACAAAGCAGCAGCAGCAGCAAAGCAGCAGCAGCAGCAAAGCAGCAGCAGCAGCAGCAAAGCATTAGCAGCAGCAAAGCAGCAGCAGCAGAAAAGCAGCAGCAGCAGCAAAGCAGCAGCAAAGCAGCAGCAGCAAAGCAGCAGCAGCAGAGCAGCAGCAAAGCAGCAGCCGCAGAAGCAAACCATCAGCACCAAAGCAGCAGCAGCTGCAAAAAAGCAGGAGCAAAGCAGCAGCAGCAGCAAAGCAGCAGCAAAGCAGCAGCAGCAGCAGCAGAAAAGCAGCAGCAGCAGCAGCAAAGCAGCAGCAGCAGCAGCAGCAAAGCAGCAGCAGCAGAAAAGCAGCAGCAGCAGCAAAGCAGCAGCCGCAGCAGAAGCAAAGCAGCAGCAGCAGAAAAGCAGCAAAACAGCAGCATCAAAGCAGCAGCAGCAAAGCAGCAGCACCAAAGCAGAAGCAGCAGCAGCAGCAGCAAAGAAGCAGCAGCAGCAGCAAAGCAGCAGCAGCAGCGCCAGCAATGCAGCAGCAGCAGCGCCAGCAATGCAGCAGCAGCAGCAAAGCAGCACCAGCAGCAAAGCAGCAGCAAAGCAGCACCAGCAAAGTAGCAGCAGCAAAGCAGCAGCAGCAGCAGAAAAGCAACAGCAAAGCTGCAGCAGCAACAAAGCAGCAGCAAAGCAGCAGCAGAGCAGCAGCAGCAGCAGCAGCCGCAAAGCAGCCGCAGCAAAGCAGCCGCAGCAAAGCAGCAGCAGCAAAGCAGCAGCAGCAGCAGCAGCAGAAAAGCAGCAGCAAAGCAGCAGCAGCAACAAAGCAGCAGCAAAGCAGCAGCAGAGCAGCAGCCGCAGCTCGAGCCGCAGCAAAGCAGCAGCAACAGCAACAGCAGCAGCAACAGCAAAGCAGCAGCAAAGCACCACCAGCAGCAGCAAAGCAGCAGCAGCAGCAGCAAAACAGGAGCAAAGCAGCAGCAGCAAAGCAGCAGCAAAGCAGCAGCAGCAAAGCAGCAGAAAAGCAGCAGCAGCAAATCAGCAGCAGCAGCAGCAAAGCAGCAGCAGCAGCATCAAGCAGCAGCAGCAGCAGCAAAGCAGAAGCAGCAGCAAAGCAGGAGCAGCAAAGCGGCAGCAAAGCAGCAGCAAAGCAGCAGCAGCAGCAATCAAGCAAGCAAGCAAGTAAGCGGCAAGCAAGCAGCAAGCAGAAAGCATGCAAGCAAGCAACAAGCAGCAGGCAGCAAGCAGCAAGCAAGCAAGCAAGCAGCAAGCAAGCAGCAGCAAAGCAGCAGCAGCAAAACAGCAGCAGCAGCAAAGCAGCAGCTGCAGCAAAGTAGCAGCACCAGCAGCAAAGCAGCAGCACCAGCAGCAAAGCAGCAGCAGCAGCAGCAAAGCAGCAGCAGCAGCAAAGCAGCAGCAGCAAAGCAGCAAGAGCAGCAGCAAAGCTGCAGCAGAAGCAAAGCTGCATAAGCAGCACAAAGCAGCAGCAGCAGCTAAAAACAGCAGCAGCAAAGCAGCAGCAGCAGCGGAAAAGCAGCAGAAGCAGCAAAGCAGCAAGAACAAAGCAGCAGCAGCAGCAAAGCAGCAGCAGCAGCAAAGCAGCAAGAGCAAAGCAGCAGCAGCAGCAAAGCAGCAGCAGCAGCAGCAGCAAAGCAGCAGCAGCAGCAAAGCAGCAGCAAAGCAGCAACACCAAAGTATCAGCAGCAGCAAAGAAGCAGCAGCAGGAGCAAAGCAGCAGCAAAGCAGCAGCATCAGCAGCAGCAAAGCAGCAGCAAAGAAGCAGCAGCAGCAGCAGCAGCAAGAAAGCAGCAGCAAAGCAGAAGCAGCAGGAATGCAGCGGCAGCAGCAAAGTAGCAGCAGCAAAGCAGCACCACCAGCAGCAGCAGCAGCAGCAGCAAAGCAGCAGCAAAGCAGCAGCAGCAATGCAGCAGCAGCAGCAGCAAAGCAGCAGCAGCAGCAGCAAAGCAGCAGCAGCAGCAAAGCATTAGCAGCCGCTGCAGCAGCAGCAGCAAAGCAGCAGCAAAGCAGCAGCAGCAAAGTAGCTGCAGCAGCAAAGAAGCAGCAGCAGGAGCAAAGCAACAGCAAAGCAGCAGCAGCAGCAAAGCTGCAGCAAAGAAGCAGCAGCAAGAAAGCAGCAGCAAAGCAGCACCACCAGCAGCTGCAGCAGCAGCAAAGCAGCAGCAAAGCAGCAGTAGCAGCAGCAGCAAAGCAGCAGCACCAAAGCAGCAGCACCAAAGCAGCAGCAGCAAAGCAGCAGCAGCTGCAGCAAAGCAGGAGCAGCAGCAGCAGCAGCCGGAGCAGCAGCAGCAGCAGCAGCCGGAGCAGCAGCAAAGCAGCAGCAGCAGCAGCACAGAAGCATCAGCAGCAGAGAAGCATCAGCAGAACCAAAGCAGCAGCAGCAGCAGCAAAGCAGCACCAGCATAGCAGCAGCAAAGCAGCAGCAGCAGCAAAGCAGCAGCAGCAAAGCAGTAGCAGCAAAACAGCAGCAGCAGCAGCAAAGCAGGAGCAGCAGCACCACGCAGCTGCAGCAGCAAAGCAGCAGCAGCAGCAGCACCAAAGCAGCAGTAGCAAAGAAGAAGCAGCAGCAAAGCAGCAACAGCAGCAAAGCAGCAGCAGCAGCAAAGCAGCAGCAGCAGCACCAAAGCAGCAGCATCAGCAGCAAAGCAGCAGCAGCAGCAGCAAAGCAGGAACAGCAGCAGCAGCAAAGCAGCAGCAGCAGCAAAGCAGCAAAGCAGCAGCAGCAGCAAACCAGCAGCAGCAGCAGCAAAGCAGTAGCAGCAGCAGCAGCAAAGCAGCAGCAGCAGCAAAGCAGCCGCAGCAAAGTAGCAGCAGCAGCAGCAGGAAAAGCAGCAGCAGCAGCAGCAAAGCAGCAGCAGCATCAAAGCAGCAGCAGCACCAAAGCAGCAGCAGCAGCAAAGAAGCAGCAGCAGCAAAGCAGCAGCAGCAAAGCAGCAGCAGCAGCAAAGCAGCAGCAGCCGCAGCACAGCAGCAGCAGCAAAGCAGTAGCAGCAGCAGCAGCAGCAAGCAGCAGCAGCAGCAGCAGCAAAGCAGCAGCAGCAGCAAAGCAGCGGCACCAAAGCAGCAGCAGCAGAAGGAAAGCAGCAGCAGCAACAGCAAAGAAGCAGCAGCAGCAGCACCAAAGCAGCAGCATCAGCAGCAGCAGCAAAGAAGCAGCAGCAGCAGCAAAGCAGCAGCAGCAGCAAACCAGGAGCAGCAGCAGCAGCTGCAAAGCAGCAGAAGCAGCAGCAGCAGCAAAGCAGCAGCAGCATTAGCAAAGCAGCAGCAGCAGCAAAGCGGCAGCAGCAGAAGCAAAGCAGCAGCAGCAGCAGCAGCAAAGCAGCAGCAGCAGCAGGAAAGCAGCAGCAGCAGCAGCAAAGCAGCAGCAGCAGCAGTAGCAAAGCAGCAGCATCAGCAAAGCAGCAGCAGCAACAGCAACGCAGCAGCAGCAGCAGCAAGCAGCAGCAGCAGCAAAGCAGCAGCAGCAGCAAAGCAGCAGCAGCAAAGTAGCAGCAAAGCAGCAGCAGCAGCAGCAAAGCAGCAGCAGCAGAAAAGCAGCAGCAGCAGCGAAGCAGCAGCAGCAGCAGCAATAAAGCAGAAGCAAAGCAGCAGCAGCAGCAAAGCTGCAGCAGCAGCAGCAAAGCAGCCGCAGCAAAGCAGCAGCAGAAAAGCAGCAGCAAAGCAGCAGCATCCGAAAAGCAGCAGCAGCAACAAAGCAGCAGCAAAGCAGCAGCAGAGCAGCAGCAGCAGCTCGAGCCGCAGCAAAGCAGCAGCAGCAACAGCAACAGCAGCAGCAAAGCAGCAGCAAAGCACCACCAGCAGCAGCAAAGCAGCAGCAGCAGCAGCAGAAGCAGCAGCAGCAGCAGCAAAGCAGCAGCAACAGCAGCAGCAAAGCAGCAGCAGCAATGCAGCATCAAAGCAGCAGCAGCAGCAAAGCAGCAGCAGCAGCAAAGCAGCAAAGCAGCAGCAGCAGCAGCAAAGCATGAGCAGCAGCAGCAAAGCAGCAGCAGCAGCATCAAAGCATTAGCAGCAGCAAAGCAGCAGCAGCAGCAAAGCAGCAGCAGCAGCAAAGCAGCAGCCGCAGCAGAAGCAAAGCAGCAGGAGCAGAAAAGCAGCAGCAGCAGCAAAGCAGCAGCAAAGCAGCAGCACCAAAGCAGCAGCAGCAGCAAAAAAGCAGCAGCAGGAGCAAAGCAGCAGCAGCAGCAAAGCAGCAGCAGCAGCAGCAGCAGAAAAGCAGCAGCAGCAGCAAAGAAGCAGCAGCAGCAGCAAAGCAGCAGCAGCAGAAAAGCAGCTGCAGCAGCAAAGCAGCAGCAGCAGCAAAGCTGCAGCAGCAGCAGCAGCAGTAGCAGCAAAGCAGCAGCAAAGCAGCAGCAGCAGCAAATCAGCAGCAGCAAAGCAGCAGCAGCAAAGCAGCAGCACCAAAGCAGAAGCAGCAGCAGCAAAGAAGCAGCAGCAGGAGCAAAGCAGCACCAGCAGCAAAGCAGCAGCAAAGCAGCAGCAGCAATGTAGCAGCAGCAAAGCAGCAGCAGCAAAGCAGCAGCACCAAAGCAGCAGCAGGAGCAGCAGCAGGAAAGAAGCAGCAGCAGCAGCAAAGCAGCAGCAGCAGCAGCAAAGCAGCAGCAGCAAATCAGCAGCAGCAGCAGCAGCAAAGCAGCAGCAGCAAAGCAGCAGCAGCAAAGCAGCAGCAGCAGCCTCTGCAGCAGCAGCAAAGCAGCAGCAAAGCAGCAGCACCAAAGTAGCAGCAGCAGCAAAGAAGCAGCAGCAGGAGCAAAGCAGCAGCAAAGCAGCAGCAGCAGCAGCAAAGCAGCAGCAAAGAACCAGCAGCAGCACCAAGAAAGCAGCAGCAAAGCAGAAGCAGCAGCAAAGCAGCGGCAGCAGCAAAGTAGCAGCTGCAAAGCAGCACCACCAGCAGCAGCAGCAGCAAAGCAGCAGCAAAGCAGCAGCAGCAGCAAAGCAGCAGCACCAAAGCAGCAGCAGGAGCAAAGCAGCAGCAGCAGCAATGCAGCACGAAAGCAGCAGCAGCGATGGAGCAGCAAAGCAGCAGCAGCAAAGCAGGAGCAGCAGCAGCAGCAGCAGCCGGAGCAGCAGCAAAGCAGGAGCAGCAGCAAAGCAGCAGCAGCAGCAAAGAAGCATCAGCAGCAAAGAAGCATCAGCAGAAGCAAAGCATCAGCAGCAAAGCAGCCAGCAGCAGCAGCAGCAAAGCAGCAGCAGCAGCAAAGCATCAGCAGCAACAGCAGCAGCAAAGCAGCAGCAAGTCAGCAGCAGCAAAGCAGCAGCAGTAGCGGCAGCAAAGCAGCAGCAGCAGCAACAAAGCAGCAGCAGCAGCAGCAGCAAAGCAGCAGCAGCAGCAGCAAAGCAGCAGCAGCAAAGCAACGGCACCAAAGCAGCAGCAGCAGCAGCAGAAGGAAAGCAGCAGCAGCAACAGCAAAGAAGCAGCAGCAGCAGCACCAAAGCAGCAGCATCAGCAGCAGCAAAGCAGCAGCAGCAAAGAAGCAGCAGCAGCAAAGCAGCAGCAGCAAAGCAGGAGCAGCAGCAGCAGCTGCAAAGCAGCAGAAGCAGCAGCAGAATCTGCAAAGCAGCAGAAGCAGCAGCAGCAGCAAAGCAGCAGCAGCAGCAAAGCATCAGCAGCAGCAGCAAAGCATCAGCAAAAAAGCAGCAGCAAAGCAGCAGCAGCAGCAGCAGCAAAGCGGCAGCAGCAGCAAAGCATCAGCAGCAGCAGCAGCAGCAGCAGCAAAGCAGCAGCAAATCAGCAGCAGCAAAGCAGCAGCAGCAGCAGCAAAGCAGCGGCAGCAAAGCAGCAGCAGCAGCAGCAAAGCGGCAGCAGCAGAAGCAAAGCAGCAGCAGAAGCAGCAAAGCAGCAGCAGCATTAAAGCAGCAGCAGCAAAGCAGCAGCAGCAGCAAAGCAGCAGCAGCAAAGCAGCAGCAGCAAAGCAGCAGCAGCAAAGCAGCAGCAGCAACAGCAGCAGCAGCAAAGCAGTAGCAGCAAACCAGCAGCAGCAAAGCAGCAGCAGCAGAAAAGCAGCAGCAAAGCAGCAGCAGCAGCAAAGCAGCAGCAGCAGCAGCAAAGCAGCAGTAGTAGCAAAGCAGAAGCAGCAGCAAAGCAGCAGCAGCAGTAAAGCAGCAGCAAATCAGCAGCAGCAGCAAAGCAGCAGCAGCAGCAAAGCAGCAGCAGCAAAGCTGCAGCAGCAGCAGCAGCAAATCAGCCGCAGCAGAGCAGCAGCAGCAGCAGAAAAGCAGCAGCAAAGCAGCAGCATCCGCAAAGCAGCAGCAGCAACAAAGCAGCAGCAAAGCAGCAGCAGCAGAGCAGCTCGAGCCGTAGCAAAGCAGCAGCAGCAGCAACAGCAACAGCAGCAGCAAAGCAGCAGCAGCAAAGCAGGAGCAAAGCAGCAGCAGCTGCAGCAGCAGAAAAGCAGCAGCAGCAGCAGCAAAGTAGCAGCAGCAGCAGCAATCAGCAGCAGCAGCAGCAAAGAAGCAGCAGCAGCAGCAAAGCAGAAGCAGCAGCAAAGCCGAAGCAGCAGCAAAACAGCAAAACAGCAGCAGCAGCAAAGCAGCAGCAGCAGCAGCAGCAAAGCAGGTGCAGCAAAGCGGCAGCAGTAGCAGCAGCAGCAAAGCAGCAGCAGCAATCTAGCAAGCAAGCAAGTAAGCGGCAAGCAAGCAAGCAGCAAGCAGCAAGCATGCAAGCAAGCAGCAAGCAGCAGGCAGCAAGCAGCAAGCAAGCAAGCAGCAAGCAAGCAGCAGCAAAGCAGCAGCAGCAGCAAAACAGCAGCAGCAGCAAAGCAGCAGCAGCAAAGCATCAGCAGGAGCAGCAAAGCGGCAACAAAGCAGCAGCAAAGCAGCAGCAGCAGCAATCAAGGAAGCAAGCAAGTAAGCGGCAAGCAAGCAGCAAGCAGAAAGCAGCAAGCAGCAAGCATGCAAGCAAGCAGCAAGCAGCAGGCAGCAAGCAGCAAGCAAGCAAGCAGCAAGCAAGCAGCAGCAAAGCAGCAGCAGCAAAACAGCAGCAGCAGCAAAGCAGCAGCTGCAGCAAAGTAGCAGCATCAGCAGCAAAGCAGCAGCAAAGCAGCAGCACCAGCAGCAAAGCAGCAGCAGCAAAGCAGCAGCAGCTGAAAAGCAGCAGCAGCTGAAAAGCAGCAGTAGCAGCAAAGCAGCAAGAGCAAAGCAGCAGCAGCAGCAAAGCAGCAGCAGCAGCAAAGCAGCAGCAGCAGCAAAGCAGCAGCAGCAGCAAAGCAGCAGGAGCAAAGCAGCAGCAGCAGCAGCAAAGCAGCAGCAGCAAAGCAGCAGCAGCAGCAAAGCAGCAGCAGAACCAGCAAATCAGCAGCAGCAGCAGCAGATCAGCACCAGCAGCAAAGCAGCAGCAGCAAAGCAGCAGCAGCAGAAATGCAGCAGCAGCAGCAAAGCATCAGCAGCAGCAGCAGCAAAGCAAAGCAGCAGCAGCAGTAAAGCAGCAGCAGCAAAGCAGCAGCAGCAAATCAGCAGCAGCAAAGCAGCAGCAGCAGCAAAGCAGCAGCAAAGCAGCAGCAGCAAAGCAGCGGCAGCAAAGGAGCAGCAGCAACAAAGCAGCAGCAGCAAAGCTGCAGCAGCAAAGCAGCAGCAGCAGCAAAGCAGCAGCAAAGCAGCAGCAGCAGCAGCAAAGCATTAGCAGCAGCAAAGCAGCAGCAGCAGCAAAGCAGCAGCCACAGCAGAAGCAAAGCAGCAGCAGCAGAAAAGCAGCAGCAGCAGCAAAGCAGCAGCAAAGCAGCAGCAGCAAAGCAGCAGCAGCAAAGCAGCAGCAGCAAAGCAGCAGCAGCAAAGCAGCAGCAGCAGAGCAGCAGCAAAGCAGCAGCCGCAGAAGCAAACCATCAGCACCAAAGCAGCAGCAGCTGCAAAAAAGCAGGAGCAAAGCAGCAGCAAAGCAGCAGCAGCAGCAAAGCAGCAGCAGCAGCAGCAAAGCAGCAGCAGCAGAAAAGCAGCAGCAGCAAAGTAGCAGCAGCAGCAGCAATCAGCAGCAGCAGCAGCAAAGAAGCAGCAGCAGCAGCAAAGCAGGAGCAGCAGCAAAGCAGAAGCAGCAGCAAAACAGCAAAACAGCAGCAGCAGCAAAGCAGCAGCAGCAGCAAAGCAGGTGCAGCAAAGCGGCAGCAGTAGCAGCAGCAGCAAAGCAGCAGCAGCAATCTAGCAAGCAAGCAAGTAAGCGGCAAGCAAGCAAGCAGCAAGCAGCAAGCATGCAAGCAAGCAGCAAGCAGCAGGCAGCAAGCAGCAAGCAAGCAAGCAGCAAGCAAGCAGCAGCAAAGCAGCAGCAGCAGCAAAACAGCAGCAGCAGCAGCAGCAGCAGATCAGCACCAGCAGCAAAGCAGCAGCAGCAAAGCAGCAGCAGAAATGCAGCAGCAGCAGCAAAGCATCAGCAGCAGCAGCAGCAAAGCAAAGCAGCAGCAAAGCAGCAAAGCAGCAGCAGCAAAGCAGCGGCAGCAAAGGAGCAGCAGCAACAAAGCAGCAGCAGCAGCAAAGCAGCAGCAGCAGCAAAGCAGCAGCAGCAGCAGCAAAGCATTAGCAGCAGCAAAGCAGCAGCAGCAGAAAAGCAGCAGCAGCAGCAAAGCAGCAGCAAAGCAGCAGCAGCAAAGCAGCAGCAGCAGAGCAGCAGCAAAGCAGCAGCCGCAGAAGCAAACCATCAGCACCAAAGCAGCAGCAGCTGCAAAAAAGCAGGAGCAAAGCAGCAGCAGCAGCAAAGCAGCAGCAAAGCAGCAGCAGCAGCAGCAGAAAAGCAGCAGCAGCAGCAGCAAAGCAGCAGCAGCAGCAGCAAAGCAGCAGCAGCAGAAAAGCAGCAGCAGCAGCAAAGCAGCAGCCGCAGCAGAAGCAAAGCAGCAGCAGCAGAAAAGCAGCAAAACAGCAGCATCAAAGCAGCAGCAGCAAAGCAGCAGCACCAAAGCAGAAGCAGCAGCAGCAGCAGCAAAGAAGCAGCAGCAGCAGCAAAGCAGCAGCAGCAGCGCCAGCAATGCAGCAGCAGCAGCGCCAGCAATGCAGCAGCAGCAGCAAAGCAGCACCAGCAGCAAAGCAGCAGCAAAGCAGCACCAGCAAAGTAGCAGCAGCAAAGCAGCAGCAGCAGCAGAAAAGCAACAGCAAAGCTGCAGCAGCAACAAAGCAGCAGCAAAGCAGCAGCAGAGCAGCAGCAGCAGCAGCAGCCGCAAAGCAGCCGCAGCAAAGCAGCCGCAGCAAAGCAGCAGCAGCAAAGCAGCAGCAGCAGCAGCAGCAGAAAAGCAGCAGCAAAGCAGCAGCAGCAACAAAGCAGCAGCAAAGCAGCAGCAGAGCAGCAGCCGCAGCTCGAGCCACAGCAAAGCAGCAGCAACAGCAACAGCAGCAGCAACAGCAAAGCAGCAGCAAAGCACCACCAGCAGCAGCAAAGCAGCAGCAGCAGCAGCAAAACAGGAGCAAAGCAGCAGCAGCAAAGCAGCAGCAAAGCAGCAGCAGCAAAGCAGCAGAAAAGCAGCAGCAGCAAATCAGCAGCAGCAGCAGCAAAGCAGCAGCAGCAGCATCAAGCAGCAGCAGCAGCAGCAAAGCAGAAGCAGCAGCAAAGCAGGAGCAGCAAAGCGGCAGCAAAGCAGCAGCAAAGCAGCAGCAGCAGCAATCAAGCAAGCAAGCAAGTAAGCGGCAAGCAAGCAGCAAGCAGCAAGCATGCAAGCAAGCAACAAGCAGCAGGCAGCAAGCAGCAAGCAAGCAAGCAAGCAGCAAGCAAGCAGCAGCAAAGCAGCAGCAGCAAAACAGCAGCAGCAGCAAAGCAGCAGCTGCAGCAAAGTAGCAGCACCAGCAGCAAAGCAGCAGCACCAGCAGCAAAGCAGCAGCAGCAGCAACAGCAGCAGCAGCAAAGCAGCAGCAGCAAAGCAGCAAGAGCAGCAGCAAAGCAGCAGCAGAAGCAAAGCAGCATAAGCAGCACAAAGCAGCAGCAGCAGCAAAAACAGCAGCAGCAAAGCAGCAGCAGCAGCGAAAAGCAGCAGCAGCAGCAAAGCAGCAGAACAAAGCAGCAGCAGCAGCAAAGCAGCAGCAGCAGCAAGCAGCAGCAAGCAGCAGCAGCAGCAAAGCAGCAGCAGCAGCAGCAAAGCAGCAGCAGCAGCAGCAGCAGCAAAGCAGCAGCAGCAGCAAAGCAGCAGCAGCAGCAACAGAAGCAGCAGCAGCAGCAGCAAAGCAGCAGCAGCAGCAGCAGCAGCAAAGCAGCAGCAGCAAGCAGCAGCAGCAGCAGCAGCAAAGCAGCAGCAGCAAAGCAAAGCAGCAGCAGCAGCAGCAGCAAAGCAGCAGCAGCAGCAGAAGCAGCAGCAGCAGCAGCAAAGCAGCAGCAGCAGCAGCAGCAAAGCAGCAGCACAGCAAAGCAGCAGCAGCAGCAGCAACGCAGCAGCAGCAGCAGCAAAGCAGCAGCAGCAGCAAAGCAGCAGCAGCAGCAAAGCAGCAGCAGCAAAGCAGCAGCAAAGCAGCAGCAGCAGCAAAGCAGCAGCAGCAGAAAAGCAGCAGCAGCAGCAAGCAGCAGCAGCAGCAGCAATAAAGCAGCAGCAAAGCAGCAGCAGCAGCAAAGCAGCAGCAGCAGCAGCAAAGCAGCAGCAAAGCAGCAGCAGCAAAGCAGCAGCAAAGCAGCAGCATCAAAGCAGCAGCAGCAAAAAGCAGCAGCAAAGCAGCAGCAGAGCAGCAGCAGCAGCGAGCAGCAGCAAAGCAGCAGCAGCAGCAGCAAGCAGCAGCAGCAAAGCAGCAGCAAAGCACCAGCAGCAGCAGCAAAGCAGCAGCAGCAGCAGCAGCAGAAGCAGCAGCAGCAGCAGCAAAGCAGCAGCAGCAGCAGCAGCAAAGGCAGCAGCAGCAAGCAGCAGCAAAGCAGCAGCAGCACAAAGCAGCAGCAGCAGCAAAGCAGCAGCAGCAGCAGCAAAGCAGCAGCAGCAGCAGCAAAGCAGCAGCAGCAGCAGCATCAAAGCAGCAGCAGCAAAGCAGCAGCAGCAGCAAAGCAGCAGCAGCAGCAAAGCAGCAGCAGCAGCAAAGCAGCAGCAGCAGCAGCAAAGCAGCAGCAGCAGCAAAGCAGCAGCAGCAGCGGAAAAGCAGCAGAAGCAGCAAAGCAGCAAGAACAAAGCAGCAGCAGCAGCAAAGCAGCAAGCAGCAGCAAAGCAGCAAGAGCAAAGCAGCAGCAGCAGCAAAGCAGCAGCAGCAGCAGCAGCAAAGCAGCAGCAGCAGCAAAGCAGCAGCAGCAGCAAAGCAGCAGCAAAGCAGCAACACCAAAGTATCAGCAGCAGCAAAGAAGCAGCAGCAGGAGCAAAGCAGCAGCAAAGCAGCAGCATCAGCAGCAGCAAAGCAGCAGCAAAGAAGCAGCAGCAGCAGCAGCAAGAAAGCAGCAGCAAAGCAGAAGCAGCAGGAATGCAGCGGCAGCAGCAAAGTAGCAGCAGCAAAGCAGCACCACCAGCAGCAGCAGCAGCAGCAGCAGCAAAGCAGCAGCAAAGCAGCAGCAGCAATGCAGCAGCAGCAGCAGCAAAGCAGCAGCAGCAGCAGCAAAGCATTAGCAGCCGCTGCAGCAGCAGCAGCAAAGCAGCAGCAAAGCAGCAGCAGCAAAGTAGCTGCAGCAGCAAAGAAGCAGCAGCAGGAGCAAAGCAACAGCAAAGCAGCAGCAGCAGCAGCAAAGCTGCAGCAAAGAAGCAGCAGCAAGAAAGCAGCAGCAAAGCAGCACCACCAGCAGCTGCAGCAGCAGCAAAGCAGCAGCAAAGCAGCAGTAGCAGCAGCAGCAAAGCAGCAGCACCAAAGCAGCAGCACCAAAGCAGCAGCAGCAAAGCAGCAGCAGCTGCAGCAAAGCAGGAGCAGCAGCAGCAGCAGCAGCCGGAGCAGCAGCAAAGCAGCAGCAGCACAGAAGCATCAGCAGCAGAGAAGCATCAGCAGAACCAAAGCAGCAGCAGCAGCAGCAAAGCAGCACCAGCATAGCAGCAGCAAAGCAGCAGCAGCAGCAAAGCAGCAGCAGCAAAGCAGTAGCAGCAA
Organism: Amblyomma americanum; assembly: GCA_030143305.2. Taxonomy (NCBI): domain Eukaryota; kingdom Metazoa; phylum Arthropoda; class Arachnida; order Ixodida; family Ixodidae; genus Amblyomma; species Amblyomma americanum. The sequence continues at coordinate 21,564 of JARKHS020032246.1, forward strand.
AACAGCAGCAGCAGCAGCAAAGCAGGAGCAGCAGCACCACGCAGCTGCAGCAGCAAAGCAGCAGCAGCAGCAGCACCAAAGCAGCAGTAGCAAAGAAGAAGCAGCAGCAAAGCAGCAACAGCAGCAAAGCAGCAGCAGCAGCAAAGCAGCAGCAGCAGCACCAAAGCAGCAGCATTAGCAGCAAAGCAGCAGCAGCAGCAGCAAAGCAGGAACAGCAGCAGCAGCAAAGCAGCAGCAGCAGCAAAGGCAGCAAAGCAGCAGCAGCAGCAAAGCAGCAGCAGCCGCAGCACAGCAGCAGCAGCAAAGCAGTAGCAGCAGCAGCAGCAGCAAAGCAGCAGCAGCAGCAGCAAAGCAGCAGCAGCAGCAAAGCAGCGGCACCAAAGCAGCAGCAGCAGAAGGAAAGCAGCAGCAGCAACAGCAAAGAAGCAGCAGCAGCAGCACCAAAGCAGCAGCATCAGCAGCAGCAGCAAAGAAGCAGCAGCAGCAGCAAAGCAGCAGCAGCAGCAAACCAGGAGCAGCAGCAGCAGCTGCAAAGCAGCAGAAGCAGCAGCAGCAGCAAAGCAGCAGCAGCATTAGCAAAGCAGCAGCAGCAGCAAAGCGGCAGCAGCAGAAGCAAAGCAGCAGCAGCAGCAGCAGCAAAGCAGGCAGCAGCAGCAGGAAAGCAGCAGCAGCAGCAGCAAAGCAGCAGCAGCAGCAGTAGCAAAGCAGCAGCATCAGCAAAGCAGCAGCAGCAACAGCAAGCAGCAGCAGCAGCAGCAAAGCAGCAGCAGCAGCAAAGCAGCAGCAGCAGCAAAGCAGCAGCAGCAAAGTAGCAGCAAAGCAGCAGCAGCAGCAGCAAAGCAGCAGCAGCAGAAAAGCAGCAGCAGCAGCGAAGCAGCAGCAGCAGCAGCAATAAAGCAGAAGCAAAGCAGCAGCAGCAGCAAAGCTGCAGCAGCAGCAGCAAAGCAGCCGCAGCAAAGCAGCAGCAGAAAAGCAGCAGCAAAGCAGCAGCATCCGAAAAGCAGCAGCAGCAACAAAGCAGCAGCAAAGCAGCAGCAGAGCAGCAGCAGCAGCTCGAGCCGCAGCAAAGCAGCAGCAGCAACAGCAACAGCAGCAGCAAAGCAGCAGCAAAGCACCACCAGCAGCAGCAAAGCAGCAGCAGCAGCAGCAGAAGCAGCAGCAGCAGCAGCAAAGCAGCAGCAACAGCAGCAGCAAAGCAGCAGCAGCAATGCAGCATCAAAGCAGCAGCAGCAGCAAAGCAGCAGCAGCAGCAAAGCAGCAAAGCAGCAGCAGCAGCAGCAAAGCATGAGCAGCAGCAGCAAAGCAGCAGCAGCAGCATCAAAGCATTAGCAGCAGCAAAGCAGCAGCAGCAGCAAAGCAGCAGCAGCAGCAGAAAAGCAGCAGCAAAGCGCAGCAGCAAGCAAAGCAGCAGCAAAGCAGCAGCAGAGCAGCAGCAGCAGCAAGCAGCCGCAAAGCAGCAGCAGCAAAGCAGCCGCAGCAAAGCAGCAGCAGCAAAGCAGCAGCAGCAGCAGCAGCAGCAAAGCAGCAGCAAAGCAGCAGCAGCAACAAAGCAGCAGCAAAGCAGCAGCAGAGCAGCAGCCGCAGCTCGAGCCCAGCAAAGCAGCAGCAGCAGCAACAGCAGCAGCAACAGCAAAGCAGCAGCAAAGCACCACCAGCAGCAGCAAAGCAGCAGCAGCAGCAGCAGACAGCAGCAAAGCAGCAGCAGCAAAGCAGCAGCAAAGCAGCAGCAGCAAAGCAGCAGAAGCAGCAGCAGCAAAGCAGCAGCAGCAGCAGCAAAGCAGCAGCAGCAGCACAAGCAGCAGCAGCAGCAGCAAAGCAGAAGCAGCAGCAAAGCAGGAGCAGCAAAGCGGCAGCAAAGCAGCAGCAAAGCAGCAGCAGCAGCAATCAAGCAAGCAAGCAAGTAAGCGGCAAGCAAGCAGCAAGCAGCAAGCATGCAAGCAAGCAACAAGCAGCAGGCAGCAAGCAGCAAGCAAGCAAGCAAGCAGCAAGCAAGCAGCAGCAAAGCAGCAGCAGCAAAACAGCAGCAGCAGCAAAGCAGCAGCTGCAGCAAAGCAGCAGCACCAGCAGCAAAGCAGCAGCAGCAGCAGCAAAGCAGCAGCAGCAGCAGCAAAGCAGCAGCAAGCAGCAAAGCAGCAGCAGCAAAGCAGGCAAGCAGCAGCAGCAAAGCTGCAGCAGCAGCAAAGCTGCAGAAGCAGCAGCAAAGCAGCAGCAGCAGCTAAAGACAGCAGCAGCAAAGCAGCAGCAGCAGCAAAGCAGCAGCAGCAGCAAAGCAGCAAGACAAAGCAGCAGCAGCAGCAAAGCAGCAGCAGCAGCAAAGCAGCAAGAGCAAAGCAGCAGCAGCAGCAAAGCAGCAGCAGCAGCAGCAGCAAAGCAGCAGCAAAGCAGCAACACCAAAGTATCAGCAGCAGCAAAGCAGCAGCAGCAGGAGCAAAGCAGCAGCAAAGCAGCAGCATCAGCAGCAGCAAAGCAGCAGCAAAGAAGCAGCAGCAGCAAGAAAGCAGCAGCAAAGCAGAAGCAGCAGGAATGCAGCGGCAGCAGCAAAGCAGCAGCAGCAAAGCAGCACACCAGCAGCAGCAGCAGCAGCAGCAAAGCAGCAGCAAAGCAGCAGCAGCAATGCAGCAGCAGCAGCAGCAAAGCAGCAGCAGCAGCAGCAAAGCAGCAGCAGCAGCAAAGCATTAGCAGCCGCTGCAGCAGCAGCAGCAAAGCAGCAGCAAAGCAGCAGCAGCAAAGCAGCTGCAGCAGCAAAGAAGCAGCAGCAGGAGCAAAGCAACAGCAAAGCAGCAGCAGCAGCAGCAAAGCTGCAGCAAAGAAGCAGCAGCAAGAAAGCAGCAGCAAAGCAGCACCACCAGCAGCTGCAGCAGCAGCAAAGCAGCAGCAAAGCAGCAGTAGCAGCAGCAGCAAAGCAGCAGCACCAAAGCAGCAGCACCAAAGCAGCAGCAGCAAAGCAGCAGCAGCTGCAGCAAAGCAGCAGCAAAGCAGCAGCAGCAGCAGCAGCGAGCAGCAGCAAAGCAGCAGCAGCAGCACAGAAGCATCAGCAGCAGCAGAAGCATCAGCAGCAAAGCAGCAGCAGCAGCAGCAAAGCAGCAGCAAGCAGCAGCAAAGCAGCAGCAGCAGCAAAGCAGCAGCAGCAAAGCAGCAGCAGCAAAGCAGCAGCAGCAGCAGCAAAGCAGGAGCAGCAGCACCAGCAGCAGCAGCAGCAAAGCAGCAGCAGCAGCAGCACCAAAGCAGCAGCAGCAAAGCAGAAGCAGCAGCAAAGCAGCAACAGCAGCAAAGCAGCAGCAGCAGCAAAGCAGCAGCAGCAGCAGCAAAGCAGCAGCAGCAGCAGCAAAGCAGCAGCAGCAGCAGCAAAGCAGGAACAGCAGCAGCAGCAAAGCAGCAGCAGCAGCAAAGCAGCAAAGCAGCAGCAGCAGCAAACAGCAGCAGCAGCAGCAGCAAAGCAGTAGCAGCAGCAGCAGCAAAGCAGCAGCAGCAGCAAAGCAGCAGCAGCAAAGTGCAGCAGCAGCAGCAGGAAAGCAGCAGCAGCAGCAGCAAAGCAGCAGCAGCAGCAAAGCAGCAGCAGCACCAAAGCAGCAGCAGCAGCAAAGCAGCAGCAGCAGCAGCAGCAAAGCAGGAACAGCAGCAGCAGCAAAGCAGCAGCAGCAGCAGCAAAGCAGCAGCAGCAAAGCAGCAGCAGCAGCAAAGCAGCAGCAGCAGCAGCACAGCAGCAGCAGCAAAGCAGTAGCAGCAGCAGCAGCAGCAAAGCAGCAGCAGCAGCAGCAAAGCAGCAGCAGCAGCAAAGCAGCGGCACCAAAGCAGCAGCAGCAGAAGGAAAGCAGCAGCAGCAACAGCAAAGAAGCAGCAGCAGCAGCACCAAAGCAGCAGCATCAGCAGCAGCAGCAAAGAAGCAGCAGCAGCAGCAAAGCAGCAGCAGCAGCAAACCAGGAGCAGCAGCAGCAGCTGCAAAGCAGCAGAAGCAGCAGCAGCAGCAAAGCAGCAGCAGCATTAGCAAAGCAGCAGCAGCAGCAAAGCGGCAGCAGCAGAAGCAAAGCAGCAGCAGCAGCAGCAGCAAAGCAGCAGCAGCAGCAGGAAAGCAGCAGCAGCAGCAGCAAAGCAGCAGCAGCAGCAGTAGCAAAGCAGCAGCATCAGCAAAGCAGCAGCAGCAACAGCAACGCAGCAGCAGCAGCAGCAAAGCAGCAGCAGCAGCAAAGCAGCAGCAGCAAAGTAGCAGCAAAGCAGCAGCAGCAGCAGCAAAGCAGCAGCAGCAGAAAAGCAGCAGCAGCAGCGAAGCAGCAGCAGCAGCAGCAATAAAGCAGAAGCAAAGCAGCAGCAGCAGCAAAGCTGCAGCAGCAGCAGCAAAGCAGCCGCAGCAAAGCAGCAGCAGAAAAGCAGCAGCAAAGCAGCAGCATCCGAAAAGCAGCAGCAGCAACAAAGCAGCAGCAAAGCAGCAGCAGAGCAGCAGCAGCAGCTCGAGCCGCAGCAAAGCAGCAGCAGCAACAGCAACAGCAGCAGCAAAGCAGCAGCAAAGCACCACCAGCAGCAGCAAAGCAGCAGCAGCAGCAGCAGAAGCAGCAGCAGCAGCAGCAAAGCAGCAGCAACAGCAGCAGCAAAGCAGCAGCAGCAATGCAGCATCAAAGCAGCAGCAGCAGCAAAGCAGCAGCAGCAGCAAAGCAGCAAAGCAGCAGCAGCAGCAGCAAAGCATGAGCAGCAGCAGCAAAGCAGCAGCAGCAGCATCAAAGCATTAGCAGCAGCAAAGCAGCAGCAGCAGCAAAGCAGCAGCAGCAGCAAAGCAGCAGCAGCAGCAAAGCAGCAGCCGCAGCAGAAGCAAAGCAGCAGGAGCAGAAAAGCAGCAGCAGCAGCAAAGCAGCAGCAAAGCAGCAGCACCAAAGCAGCAGCAGCAGCAGCAAAAAAGCAGCAGCAGGAGCAAAGCAGCAGCAGCAGCAAAGCAGCAGCAGCAGCAGCAGCACAGAAAAGCAGCAGCAGCAGCAAAGAAGCAGCAGCAGCAGCAAAGCAGCAGCAGCAGAAAAGCAGCTGCAGCAGCAAAGCAGCAGCAGCAGCAAAGCTGCAGCAGCAGCAGCAGCAGTAGCAGCAAAGCAGCAGCAAAGCAGCAGCAGCAGCAAATCAGCAGCAGCAAAGCAGCAGCAGCAAAGCAGCAGCACCAAAGCAGAAGCAGCAGCAGCAAAGAAGCAGCAGCAGGAGCAAAGCAGCACCAGCAGCAAAGCAGCAGCAAAGCAGCAGCAGCAATGTAGCAGCAGCAAAGCAGCAGCAGCAAAGCAGCAGCACCAAAGCAGCAGCAGGAGCAGCAGCAGGAAAGAAGCAGCAGCAGCAGCAAAGCAGCAGCAGCAGCAGCAAAGCAGCAGCAAATCAGCAGCAGCAGCAGCAGCAAAGCAGCAGCAGCAAAGCAGCAGCAGCAAAGCAGCAGCAGCAGCCTCTGCAGCAGCAGCAAAGCAGCAGCAAAGCAGCAGCACCAAAGTAGCAGCAGCAGCAAAGAAGCAGCAGCAGGAGCAAAGCAGCAGCAAAGCAGCAGCAGCAGCAGCAAAGCAGCAGCAAAGAACCAGCAGCAGCACCAAGAAAGCAGCAGCAAAGCAGAAGCAGCAGCAAAGCAGCGGCAGCAGCAAAGTAGCAGCTGCAAAGCAGCACCACCAGCAGCAGCAGCAGCAAAGCAGCAGCAAAGCAGCAGCAGCAGCAAAGCAGCAGCACCAAAGCAGCAGCAGGAGCAAAGCAGCAGCAGCAGCAATGCAGCACGAAAGCAGCAGCAGCGATGGAGCAGCAAAGCAGCAGCAGCAAAGCAGGAGCAGCAGCAGCAGCAGCAGCCGGAGCAGCAGCAAAGCAGGAGCAGCAGCAAAGCAGCAGCAGCAGCAAAGAAGCATCAGCAGCAAAGAAGCATCAGCAGAAGCAAAGCATGCAGCAGCAAAGCAGCAGCAAAGCAGCAGCAGCAGCAAAGCATCAGCAGCAACAGCAGCAGCAAAGCAGCAGCAAGTCAGCAGCAGCAAAGCAGCAGCAGTAGCGGCAGCAAAGCAGCAGCAGCAGCAACAAAGCAGCAGCAGCAGCAGCAGCAAAGCAGCAGCAGCAGCAGCAAAGCAGCAGCAGCAAAGCAACGGCACCAAAGCAGCAGCAGCAGCAGCAGAAGGAAAGCAGCAGCAGCAACAGCAAAGAAGCAGCAGCAGCAGCACCAAAGCAGCAGCATCAGCAGCAGCAAAGCAGCAGCAGCAAAGAAGCAGCAGCAGCAAAGCAGCAGCAGCAAAGCAGGAGCAGCAGCAGCAGCTGCAAAGCAGCAGAAGCAGCAGCAGAATCTGCAAAGCAGCAGAAGCAGCAGCAGCAGCAAAGCAGCAGCAGCAGCAAAGCATCAGCAGCAGCAGCAAAGCATCAGCAAAAAAGCAGCAGCAAAGCAGCAGCAGCAGCAGCAGCAAAGCGGCAGCAGCAGCAAAGCATCAGCAGCAGCAGCAGCAGCAGCAGCAAAGCAGCAGCAAATCAGCAGCAGCAAAGCAGCAGCAGCAGCAGCAAAGCAGCGCAGCAAAGCAGCAGCAGCAGCAGCAAAGCGGCAGCAGCAGAAGCAAAGCAGCAGCAGAAGCAGCAAAGCAGCAGCAGCATTAAAGCAGCAGCAGCAAAGCAGCAGCAGCAGCAGCAAAGCAGCAGCAGCAAAGCAGCAGCAGCAAAGCAGCAGCAGCAAAGCAGCAGCAGCAACAGCAGCAGCAGCAAAGCAGTAGCAGCAAACCAGCAGCAGCAAAGCAGCAGCAGCAGAAAAGCAGCAGCAAAGCAGCAGCAGCAGCAAAGCAGCAGCAGCAGCAGCAAAGCAGCAGTAGTAGCAAAGCAGAAGCAGCAGCAAAGCAGCAGCAGCAGTAAAGCAGCAGCAAATCAGCAGCAGCAGCAAAGCAGCAGCAGCAGCAAAGCAGCAGCAGCAAAGCTGCAGCAGCAGCAGCAGCAAATCAGCCGCAGCAGAGCAGCAGCAGCAGCAGAAAAGCAGCAGCAAAGCAGCAGCATCCGCAAAGCAGCAGCAGCAACAAAGCAGCAGCAAAGCAGCAGCAGCAGAGCAGCTCGAGCCGTAGCAAAGCAGCAGCAGCAGCAACAGCAACAGCAGCAGCAAAGCAGCAGCAGCAAAGCAGGAGCAAAGCAGCAGCAGCTGCAGCAGCAGAAAAGCAGCAGCAGCAGCAGCAAAGTAGCAGCAGCAGCAGCAATCAGCAGCAGCAGCAGCAAAGAAGCAGCAGCAGCAGCAAAGCAGAAGCAGCAGCAAAGCCGAAGCAGCAGCAAAACAGCAAAACAGCAGCAGCAGCAAAGCAGCAGCAGCAGCAGCAAAGCAGGTGCAGCAAAGCGGCAGCAGTAGCAGCAGCAGCAAAGCAGCAGCAGCAATCTAGCAAGCAAGCAAGTAAGCGGCAAGCAAGCAAGCAGCAAGCAGCAAGCATGCAAGCAAGCAGCAAGCAGCAGGCAGCAAGCAGCAAGCAAGCAAGCAGCAAGCAAGCAGCAGCAAAGCAGCAGCAGCAGCAAAACAGCAGCAGCAGCAAAGCAGCAGCAGCAAAGCATCAGCAGGAGCAGCAAAGCGGCAACAAAGCAGCAGCAAAGCAGCAGCAGCAGCAATCAAGGAAGCAAGCAAGTAAGCGGCAAGCAAGCAGCAAGCAGAAAGCAGCAAGCAGCAAGCATGCAAGCAAGCAGCAAGCAGCAGGCAGCAAGCAGCAAGCAAGCAAGCAAGCAGCAAGCAAGCAGCAGCAAAGCAGCAGCAGCAAAACAGCAGCAGCAGCAAAGCAGCAGCTGCAGCAAAGTAGCAGCATCAGCAGCAAAGCAGCAGCAAAGCAGCAGCACCAGCAGCAAAGCAGCAGCAGCAGCAAAGCAGCAGCAGCTGAAAAGCAGCAGCAGCTGAAAAGCAGCAGTAGCAGCAAAGCAGCAAGAGCAAAGCAGCAGCAGCAGCAAAGCAGCAGCAGCAGCAAAGCAGCAGCAGCAGCAAAGCAGCAGGAGCAAAGCAGCAGCAGCAGCAGCAAAGCAGCAGCAGCAAAGCAGCAGCAGCAGCAAAGCAGCAGCAGAACCAGCAAATCAGCAGCAGCAGCAGCAGATCAGCACCAGCAGCAAAGCAGCAGCAGCAAAGCAGCAGCAGCAGAAATGCAGCAGCAGCAGCAAAGCATCAGCAGCAGCAGCAGCAAAGCAAAGCAGCAGCAGCAGTAAAGCAGCAGCAGCAAAGCAGCAGCAGCAAATCAGCAGCAGCAAAGCAGCAGCAGCAGCAAAGCAGCAGCAAAGCAGCAGCAGCAAAGCAGCGGCAGCAAAGGAGCAGCAGCAACAAAGCAGCAGCAGCAAAGCTGCAGCAGCAAAGCAGCAGCAGCAGCAAAGCAGCAGCAAAGCAGCAGCAGCAGCAGCAAAGCATTAGCAGCAGCAAAGCAGCAGCAGCAGCAAAGCAGCAGCCACAGCAGAAGCAAAGCAGCAGCAGCAGAAAAGCAGCAGCAGCAGCAAAGCAGCAGCAAAGCAGCAGCAGCAAAGCAGCAGCAGCAAAGCAGCAGCAGCAAAGCAGCAGCAGCAAAGCAGCAGCAGCAGAGCAGCAGCAAAGCAGCAGCCGCAGAAGCAAACCATCAGCACCAAAGCAGCAGCAGCTGCAAAAAAGCAGGAGCAAAGCAGCAGCAAAGCAGCAGCAGCAGCAAAGCAGCAGCAGCAGCAGCAAAGCAGCAGCAGCAGAAAAGCAGCAGCAGCAAAGTAGCAGCAGCAGCAGCAATCAGCAGCAGCAGCAGCAAAGAAGCAGCAGCAGCAGCAAAGCAGAAGCAGCAGCAAAGCAGAAGCAGCAGCAAAACAGCAAAACAGCAGCAGCAGCAAAGCAGCAGCAGCAGCAAAGCAGGTGCAGCAAAGCGGCAGCAGTAGCAGCAGCAGCAAAGCAGCAGCAGCAATCTAGCAAGCAAGCAAGTAAGCGGCAAGCAAGCAAGCAGCAAGCAGCAAGCATGCAAGCAAGCAGCAAGCAGCAGGCAGCAAGCAGCAAGCAAGCAAGCAGCAAGCAAGCAGCAGCAAAGCAGCAGCAGCAGCAAACAGCAGCAGCAGCAGCAGCAGCAGATCAGCACCAGCAGCAAAGCAGCAGCAGCAAAGCAGCAGCAGAAATGCAGCAGCAGCAGCAAAGCATCAGCAGCAGCAGCAGCAAAGCAAAGCAGCAGCAAAGCAGCAAAGCAGCAGCAGCAAAGCAGCGGCAGCAAAGGAGCAGCAGCAACAAAGCAGCAGCAGCAGCAAAGCAGCAGCAGCAGCAAAGCAGCAGCAGCAGCAGCAAAGCATTAGCAGCAGCAAAGCAGCAGCAGCAGAAAAGCAGCAGCAGCAGCAAAGCAGCAGCAAAGCAGCAGCAGCAAAGCAGCAGCAGCAGAGCAGCAGCAAAGCAGCAGCCGCAGAAGCAAACCATCAGCACCAAAGCAGCAGCAGCTGCAAAAAAGCAGGAGCAAAGCAGCAGCAGCAGCAAAGCAGCAGCAAAGCAGCAGCAGCAGCAGAAAAGCAGCAGCAGCAGCAGCAAAGCAGCAGCAGCAGCAGCAGCAAAGCAGCAGCAGCAGAAAAGCAGCAGCAGCAGCAAAGCAGCAGCCGCAGCAGAAGCAAAGCAGCAGCAGCAGAAAAGCAGCAAAACAGCAGCATCAAAGCAGCAGCAGCAAAGCAGCAGCACCAAAGCAGAAGCAGCAGCAGCAGCAGCAAAGAAGCAGCAGCAGCAGCAAAGCAGCAGCAGCAGCGCCAGCAATGCAGCAGCAGCAGCGCCAGCAATGCAGCAGCAGCAGCAAAGCAGCACCAGCAGCAAAGCAGCAGCAAAGCAGCACCAGCAAAGTAGCAGCAGCAAAGCAGCAGCAGCAGCAGAAAAGCAACAGCAAAGCTGCAGCAGCAACAAAGCAGCAGCAAAGCAGCAGCAGAGCAGCAGCAGCAGCAGCAGCCGCAAAGCAGCCGCAGCAAAGCAGCCGCAGCAAAGCAGCAGCAGCAAAGCAGCAGCAGCAGCAGCAGCAGAAAAGCAGCAGCAAAGCAGCAGCAGCAACAAAGCAGCAGCAAAGCAGCAGCAGAGCAGCAGCCGCAGCTCGAGCCGCAGCAAAGCAGCAGCAACAGCAACAGCAGCAGCAACAGCAAAGCAGCAGCAAAGCACCACCAGCAGCAGCAAAGCAGCAGCAGCAGCAGCAAAACAGGAGCAAAGCAGCAGCAGCAAAGCAGCAGCAAAGCAGCAGCAGCAAAGCAGCAGAAAAGCAGCAGCAGCAAATCAGCAGCAGCAGCAGCAAAGCAGCAGCAGCAGCATCAAGCAGCAGCAGCAGCAGCAAAGCAGAAGCAGCAGCAAAGCAGGAGCAGCAAAGCGGCAGCAAAGCAGCAGCAAAGCAGCAGCAGCAGCAATCAAGCAAGCAAGCAAGTAAGCGGCAAGCAAGCAGCAAGCAGCAAGCATGCAAGCAAGCAACAAGCAGCAGGCAGCAAGCAGCAAGCAAGCAAGCAAGCAGCAAGCAAGCAGCAGCAAAGCAGCAGCAGCAAAACAGCAGCAGCAGCAAAGCAGCAGCTGCAGCAAAGTAGCAGCACCAGCAGCAAAGCAGCAGCACCAGCAGCAAAGCAGCAGCAGCAGCAGCAAAGCAGCAGCAGCAGCAAAGCAGCAGCAGCAAAGCAGCAAGAGCAGCAGCAAAGCTGCAGCAGAAGCAAAGCTGCATAAGCAGCACAAAGCAGCAGCAGCAGCTAAAAACAGCAGCAGCAAAGCAGCAGCAGCAGCGGAAAAGCAGCAGAAGCAGCAAAGCAGCAAGAACAAAGCAGCAGCAGCAGCAAAGCAGCAGCAGCAGCAAAGCAGCAAGAGCAAAGCAGCAGCAGCAGCAAAGCAGCAGCAGCAGCAGCAGCAAAGCAGCAGCAGCAGCAAAGCAGCAGCAGCAGCAAAGCAGCAGCAAAGCAGCAACACCAAAGTATCAGCAGCAGCAAAGAAGCAGCAGCAGGAGCAAAGCAGCAGCAAAGCAGCAGCATCAGCAGCAGCAAAGCAGCAGCAAAGAAGCAGCAGCAGCAGCAGCAGCAAGAAAGCAGCAGCAAAGCAGAAGCAGCAGGAATGCAGCGGCAGCAGCAAAGTAGCAGCAGCAAAGCAGCACCACCAGCAGCAGCAGCAGCAGCAGCAAAGCAGCAGCAAAGCAGCAGCAGCAATGCAGCAGCAGCAGCAGCAAAGCAGCAGCAGCAGCAGCAGCAAAGCAGCAGCAGCAGCAAAGCATTAGCAGCCGCTGCAGCAGCAGCAGCAAAGCAGCAGCAAAGCAGCAGCAGCAAAGTAGCTGCAGCAGCAAAGAAGCAGCAGCAGGAGCAAAGCAACAGCAAAGCAGCAGCAGCAGCAGCAGCAAAGCTGCAGCAAAGAAGCAGCAGCAAGAAAGCAGCAGCAAAGCAGCACCACCAGCAGCTGCAGCAGCAGCAAAGCAGCAGCAAAGCAGCAGTAGCAGCAGCAGCAAAGCAGCAGCACCAAAGCAGCAGCACCAAAGCAGCAGCAGCAAAGCAGCAGCAGCTGCAGCAAAGCAGGAGCAGCAGCAGCAGCAGCCGGAGCAGCAGCAGCAGCAGCAGCCGGAGCAGCAGCAAAGCAGCAGCAGCAGCAGCACAGAAGCATCAGCAGCAGAGAAGCATCAGCAGAACCAAAGCAGCAGCAGCAGCAGCAAAGCAGCACCAGCATAGCAGCAGCAAAGCAGCAGCAGCAGCAAAGCAGCAGCAGCAAAGCAGTAGCAGCAAAACAGCAGCAGCAGCAGCAAAGCAGGAGCAGCAGCACCACGCAGCTGCAGCAGCAAAGCAGCAGCAGCAGCAGCACCAAAGCAGCAGTAGCAAAGAAGAAGCAGCAGCAAAGCAGCAACAGCAGCAAAGCAGCAGCAGCAGCAAAGCAGCAGCAGCAGCACCAAAGCAGCAGCATCAGCAGCAAAGCAGCAGCAGCAGCAGCAAAGCAGGAACAGCAGCAGCAGCAAAGCAGCAGCAGCAGCAAAGCAGCAAAGCAGCAGCAGCAGCAAACCAGCAGCAGCAGCAGCAAAGCAGTAGCAGCAGCAGCAGCAAAGCAGCAGCAGCAGCAAAGCAGCCGCAGCAAAGTAGCAGCAGCAGCAGCAGGAAAGCAGCAGCAGCAGCAGCAAAGCAGCAGCAGCATCAAAGCAGCAGCAGCACCAAAGCAGCAGCAGCAGCAGCAAAGAAGCAGCAGCAGCAGCAGCAAAGCAGGAACAGCAGCAGCAGCAAAGCAGCAGCAGCAGCAGCAAAGCAGCAGCAGCAAAGCAGCAGCAGCCGCAGCACAGCAGCAGCAGCAAAGCAGTAGCAGCAGCAGCAGCAGCAAAGCAGCAGCAGCAGCAAAGCAGCAGCAGCAGCAAAGCAGCAGCAGCAGCAAAGCAGCCGCAGCAAAGTAGCAGCAGCAGGAAAGCAGCAGCAGCAGCAGCAAAGCAGCAGCAGCGAAGCAGCAGCAGCAAAGCAGTAGCAGCAGCAGCAGCAAAGCAGCAGCATAAAGCAGCACCAAAGCAGCAGCAGCAGCAGCAGCAAAGAAGCAGCAGCAGGAGCAAAGCAGCAGCAGCAGCCGCAAAGCAGCAGCAGCAAAGCAGCAGCAGCAAAGCAGCAGCAGCAAAGCAGCAGCAGCAGCAAAGCAGCAGCAGCAGCAAAGCAGCAACAGCAGCAGCAGCAAAAGCAGCAGCAGCAGCAGCAGCAAAGCAGAAGCAGCAGCAAAGCAGCAGCAGCAGCAAAGCAGCAGCAGCAGCAGCAAAGCAGCAGCAGCAGCAAAGCAGCAGCAGCAGCAAAGCAGCCGCAGCTGAGTAGCAGCAGCAGCAGCAGGAAAGCAGGAGCAGCAGCAGCAGCCAATCAGCAGCAGCAGCAAAGCAGCAGCAGCAAAGCCGCAGCAGCAGCAGCAGCAAAGCAGCAGCAGCAGCAAAGCAGCAGCACCACCACCAAAGCAGCAGCAGCAGCAAAGCAGCAGCAGCAAAGCAGCAGCAAAGCAGCAGCAGCAAAGCAGCAGCAGCAAAGCAGGAACAGCAGCAGCAGCAAAGCAGCAGCAGCAGGATAGCAGCAAAGCAGCAGCAGCAGCAAAGCAGCAGCAGCAAAGCAGTAGCAGCAGCAGCATCAGCAAAACAGCAGCAGCAGCAAAGCAGCCGCAGCAAAGTAGTAGCAGCAGCAGCAGGAGCAGGAAAGCAGCAGCAGCAGCAGCAGCAAAGCAGCAGCAAAGCAGCAGCAGCAGCAAAGCAGTAGCAGCAGGAGCAGCAAAGCAGCAGCAGCAGCAGCAGCAGGAGCAAAGCAGCAGCAGCAGAAGCAAAGCAGTAGCAGCAGCAGCAATGCAGCAGTAGCAGCAAAGCAGCAGCAGCAGAAGCAGCAGCAAAGCAGCAGCAGCAGCAAAGCAGCAGCAATGCAGCAGCAAAGCAGCAGAAGCAGCAGCAAAGCAGCAGCAGCAGCAAACATTAGCAGCAGCAAAGCAGCAGCAGCAGCAGCAGCAAAGCAGCAGCAGCAGCAGCAGCAAAGCAGCAGCAGCAGCAAAGCATTAGCAGCAGCAAAGCAGCAGCAGCAGTAAAGCAGCAGCAGCAGCAAAGCAGCAGCAGCAGCAAAGCAGCAGCAGCAAAGCAGCAGCCGCAGCAGAAGCAAAGCAGCAGCAGCAGAAAAGCAGCAGCAAAGCAGCAAAGCAGCAGCAGCAGCAGCAAAGCAGCAGCACCAAAGCAGCAGCAGCAAAAAAGCAGCAGCAGGAGCAAAGCAGCAGCAGCAGCAAAGCAGCAGCAGCAGCAGCAAAGCAGCAGCAAAGCAGCTGCAGCAGCAGAAAAGCAGCAGCAGCAGCAAAGCAGCAGCAGCAGAAAAGCAGCAGCAGCAGCAGCAGCAGCAAAGCAGCAGCAGCAGTAGCAGCAAAGCAGCAGCAAAACAGCAGCAGCAAAGCAGCAGCAGCAGCAAAGCAGCAGCAGCAAAGCAGCAGCAGCAGCAAAGCAGCAGCACCAAAGCAGAAGCAGCAGCAGCAGCAAAGCAGCAGCAGCAGGCGCAGCAAAGCAGCAGCAAAACAGCAGCAGCAAAGCAGCAGCAGCAGCAAAGCAGCAGCAGCAGAAAAGCAGCAGCAGCAGCAGCAGCAAAGCAGCAGCAGCAGTAGCAGCAAAGCAGCAGCAAAACAGCAGCAGCAGCAGCAAAGCAGGAGCAGCACGCAGCAGCAGCAGCAAAGCAGCAGCAGCAGCAGCAGCACCAAAGCAGCAGTAGCAAAGAAGAAGCAGCAGCAAAGCAGCAGCAGCAGCAAAACAGCAGCAGCAGCAAAGCAGCAGCAGCAGCAAAGCAGCAGCAGCACCACCAAAGCAGCAGCAGCAGCAGCAAAGCAGCAGCAGCAGCAGCAAAGCAGGAACAGCAGCAGCAGCAAAGCAGCAGCAGCAGCCGAAAAGCAGCAGCAGCAGCTGAAAAGCAGCCAGAGCAAAGCAGCAACAGCAGCAAAGCATGACCAAAGCAGCAGCAGCAAAGCAGCAGCAGCAGCAAAGCATCAGCAAAAAAGCAGCAGCAAAGCAGCAGCAGCATCAGCAAAGCAGCAGCAGCAGCAAAGCATCAGCAGCAAAGCAGCAGCAGCAAAGCAGCAGCAGCAAAGCAGCGGCACCAAATCAGCAGCAGCAGCAGCAGAAGGAAAGCAGCAGCAGCAACAGCAAAGAAGCAGCAGCAGCAGCAGCACCAAAGCAGCAGCATCAGCAGCAGCAAAGCAGCAGCAGCAGCAAAGAAGCAGCAGCAGCAGCAAAGCAGCAGCAGCAGCAAAGCAGCAGCAAAGCAGGAGCAGCAGCAGCAGCTGCAAAGCAGCAGAAGCAGCAGCAGAATCTGCAAAGCAGCAGAAGCAGCAGCAGCAGCAAAGCAGCAGCAGCAGTAGCAAAGCAGCAGCAGCAGCAAAGCGGCAGCAGCAGAAGCAAAGCAGCAGCAGCAGCAGCAGCAAAGCAGCAGCAGCAGCAAAGCAGCAGCAGCAGGAAAGTAGCAGCAGCAAAGCAGCAAAGCAGCAGCAGCAGCAAAGCAGCAGCAGCAGCAGCAGCAAAGCAGCAGCAGCAGCAGTAGCAAAGCAGCAGCAGCAGCAGCAGCAAAGCAGCAGCAGCAACAGCAAAGCAGCAGCAGCAGCAGCAAAGCAGCAGCGGCAGCAATGCAGCAGCAGCAGCAAAGCGGCAGCAGCAGAAGCAAAGCAGCAGCAGCAGCAGCAAAGCAGCAGCAGCAGCAAAGCAGCAGCAGCAGGAAAGCAGCAGCAGCAGCAACAAAGCAGCAGCAGCAGCAACAAAGCAGCAGCAGCAAAGCAGCAGCAGCAACAGCAGCAGCAGCAAAGCAGCAGCAGCAAAGCAGCAGCAGCAAAGCAGCAGCAGCAGAGAAGCAGCAGCAAAGCAGCAGCAGCAGCAGCAGCAAAGCAGCAGTAGCAGCAAAGCAGAAGCAGCAGCAAAGCAGCAGCAGCAGCAAAGCAGCAGCAAATCAGCAGCAGCAGCAGCAGCAAAGCTGCAGCAGCAGCAGCAAAGCAGCCGCAGCAGAGCAGCAGCAGAAAAGCAGCAGCAAAGCAGCAGCATCCGCAAAGCAGCAGCAGCAACAAAGCAGCAGCAAAGCAGCAGCAGCAGAGCAGCTCGAGCGGTAGCAAAGCAGCAGCAACAGCAACAGCAACAGCAGCAGCAAAGTAGCAGCAAAGCACCACCAGCAGCAGCAAAGCAGCAGCAGCAGCATCAAAGCAGGAGCACAGCAGCAGCAGCTGCAGCAGCAGAAAAGCAGCAGCAGCAGCAGCAAATCAGCAGCAGCAGCAAAGTAGCAGCAGCAGCAGCAAACAGCAGCAGCAGTAGCAAAGAAGCAGCAGCAGCAGCAAAGCAGAAGCAGCAGCAAAACAGCAAAGCAGCAGCAGCAGCAAAGCAGGAGCAGCAAAGCGGCAGCAGTAGCAGCAGCAGCAATCTAGCAAGCAAGCAAGTAAGCGGCAAGCAAGCAGCAATCAAGCAGCAGCAAAGCAGCAGCAGCAGCAGCAAAACAGCAGCAGCAGCAGCAAAGCAGCAACTGCAGCAAAGTAGCAGCCCCAGCAGCAAAGCAGCAGCACCAGCAGCAAAGCAGCAGCAGCAGCTAAGCAGCAGCAGCAGCAAAGCAGCAACAGCAGCAGCAAAGCTGGAGCAGAAGCAAAGCTGCAGGAGCAGCAGCAAAGCAGCAGCAGCAGCCGAAAAGCAGCAGCAGCAGCTGAAAAGCAGCAAGAGCAAAGCAGCAACAGCAGCAAAGCAGCAGCAGCAGCAAAGCATCAGCAAAAAAGCAGCAGCAAAGCAGCAGCCGCAGCAAAGCATCAGCAGCAGCAGCAGCAAAGCAGCAGCAAAGCAGCAGCAGTAGCGGCAGCAAAGCAGCAGCAGCAACAAAGCAGCAGCAGCAGCAAAGCAGCAGCAGCAGCAAAGCAGCAGCAGCAGCAAAGCAGCGGCACCAAAGCAGCAGCAGCAGAAGGAAAGCAGCAGCAGCAACAGCAAAGAAGCAGCAGCAGCAGCACCAAAGCAGCAGCATCAGCAGCAGCAGCAAAGAAGCAGCAGCAGCAGCAAAGCAGCAGCAGCAGCAAACAAGGAGCAGCAGCAGCAGCTGCAAAGCAGCAGAAGCAGCAGCAGCAGCAAAGCAGCAGCAGCATTAGCAAAGCAGCAGCAGCAGCAAAGCGGCAGCAGCAGAAGCAAAGCAGCAGCAGCAGCAGCAGCAAAGCAGCAGCAGCAGTAGGAAAGCAGCAGCAGCAGCAGCAGTAGCAAAGCAGCAGCAGCAGCAAAGCAGCAGCAGCAACAGCAAGCAGCAGCAGCAGCAGCAGCAGCAAAGCAGCAGCAGCAGCAAAGCAGCAGCAGCAAAGTAGCAGCAAAGCAGCAGCAGCAGCAAAGCAGCAGCAGCAGAAAAGCAGCAGCAAAGCAGCAGCAGCAGCGAAGCAGCAGCAGCAGCAACAAAGCAGAAGCAAAGCAGCTGCAGCAGCAGCAAAGCAGCAGCAGCAGCAAAGGTGCAGCAGCAGCAGCAAAGCAGCCGCAGCAAAGCAGCAGCAGAAAAGCAGCAGCAAAGCAGCAGAATCCGAAAAGCAGCAGCAGCAACAAAGCAGCAGCAAAGCAGCAGCAGAGCAGCAGCAGCAGCTCGAGCCGCAGCAAAGCAGCAGCAGCAACAGCAACAGCAGCAGCAAAGCACCACCAGCAGCAGCAAAGCAGCAGCAGCAGCAAAACAGGAGCAAAGCATCAGCAGCAAAGCAGCAGCAAAGCAGCAGCAGCTGCAGCAGCAGAAAAGCAGCAGCAGCAAATCAGCAGCAGCAGCAAAGAAGCAGCAGCAGCAGCAAAGCAGAAGCAGCAGCAAAACAGCAAAGCAGCAGCTGCAGCAAATCAGAAGCAGCAGCAAAGCAGGAGCAGCAAAGCTTCAGCAGCAGCAAAGCAGCAAGCAGCAAGCAAGCAAGCAGCAAGCAAGCAGCAGCAAATCAGCAGCAGCAGCAGCAGCAGCAGCAAAGCAGCAGCAGCACCAGCAGCAAAGCAGCAGCTGCAGTAAAGTAGCAGCACCAGCAGCATAGCAGCAGCACCAGCAGCAAAGCATCAGCACCAAAGCAGCAGCAGCAAAGCAGCAACAGCAGCAGCAAAGCTGCAGCAGAAGCAAAGCTGCAGGAGCCGCAGCAAAGCAGCAGCAGCAGCCGAAAAGCAGCAGCAGCAGCTGAAAAGCAGCCAGAGCAAAGCAGCAAAGCTGCAGCAGAAGCAAAGCTGCAGCAGCCGCAGCAAAGCAGCAGCAGCAGCCGAAAAGCAGCAGCAGCAGCTGAAAAGCAGCCAGCAGCAAAGCAGCAAGCAGCAGCAAAGCAGCAGCAGCAGCAAAGCAGCAGCAGCAGCAAAGCATCAGCAGCAACAGCAGCAGCAGAAGCAAAGCAGCAGCAAATCAGCAGCAGCAGAGCAGCAGCAGTAGCGGCAGCAAAGCAGCAGCAGCAACAAAGCAGCAGCAGCAAAGCAGCAGCAGCAAAGCAGCAGCAGCAAAGCAGCGGCACCAAAGCAGCAGCAGCAGCAGCAGAAGGAAAGCAGCAGCAGCAACAGCAAAGAAGCAGCAGCAGCAGCACCAAAGCAGCAGCATCAGCAGCAAAGCAGCAGCAGCAGCAAAGAAGCAGCAGCGGCAGCAAAGCAGCAGCAGCAGCAAAGCAGCAGCAAAGCAGGAGCAGCAGCAGCAGCTGCAAAGCAGCAGAAGCAGCAGCTGAATCTGCAAAGCAGCAGAAGCAGCAGCAGAATCTGCAAAGCAGCAGAAGCAGCAAAGCGGCAGCAGCAGAAGCAAAGCAGCAGCAGCAGCAGAGCAGCAGCCGCAGCAAAGCAGCAGCAGCAGGAAAGTAGCAGCAGCAAAGCAGCAAAGCAGCAGCAGCACCAAAGCAGCAGCATCAGCAGCAGCAAAGCAGCAGCAGCAGCAAAGAAGCAGCAGCAGCAGCAAAGCAGCAGCAGCAGCAAAGCAGCAGCAAAGCAGGAGCAGCAGCAGCAGCTGCAAAGCAGCAGAAGCAGCAGCAGAATCTGCAAAGCAGCAGAAGCAGCAGCAGCAGCAAAGCAGCAGCAGCAGTAGCAAAGCAGCAGCAGCAGCAAAGCGGCAGCAGCAGAAGCAAAGCAGCAGCAGCAGCAGCAGCAAAGCAGCAGCAGCAGCAAAGCAGCAGCAGCAGGAAAGTAGCAGCAGCAAAGCAGCAAAGCAGCAGCAGCAGCAAAGCAGCAGCAGCAGCAGCAGCAAAGCAGCAGCAGCAGCAGTAGCAAAGCAGCAGCAGCAGCAGCAAAGCAGCAGCAGCAACAGCAAAGCAGCAGCAGCAGCAGCAAAGCAGCAGCGGCAGCAATGCAGCAGCAGCAGCAAAGCGGCAGCAGCAGAAGCAAAGCAGCAGCAGCAGCAGCAAAGCAGCAGCAGCAGCAAAGCAGCAGCAGCAGGAAAGCAGCAGCAGCAGCAACAAAGCAGCAGCAGCAGCAACAAAGCAGCAGCAGCAAAGCAGCAGCAGCAACAGCAGCAGCAGCAAAGCAGCAGCAGCAAAGCAGCAGCAGCAAAGCAGCAGCAGCAGAGAAGCAGCAGCAAAGCAGCAGCAGCAGCAGCAGCAAAGCAGCAGTAGCAGCAAAGCAGAAGCAGCAGCAAAGCAGCAGCAGCAGCAAAGCAGCAGCAAATCAGCAGCAGCAGCAGCAGCAAAGCTGCAGCAGCAGCAGCAAAGCAGCCGCAGCAGAGCAGCAGCAGAAAAGCAGCAGCAAAGCAGCAGCATCCGCAAAGCAGCAGCAGCAACAAAGCAGCAGCAAAGCAGCAGCAGCAGAGCAGCTCGAGCGGTAGCAAAGCAGCAGCAACAGCAACAGCAACAGCAGCAGCAAAGTAGCAGCAAAGCACCACCAGCAGCAGCAAAGCAGCAGCAGCAGCATCAAAGCAGGAGCACAGCAGCAGCAGCTGCAGCAGCAGAAAAGCAGCAGCAGCAGCAGCAAATCAGCAGCAGCAGCAAAGTAGCAGCAGCAGCAGCAAACAGCAGCAGCAGTAGCAAAGAAGCAGCAGCAGCAGCAAAGCAGAAGCAGCAGCAAAACAGCAAAGCAGCAGCAGCAGCAAAGCAGGAGCAGCAAAGCGGCAGCAGTAGCAGCAGCAGCAATCTAGCAAGCAAGCAAGTAAGCGGCAAGCAAGCAGCAATCAAGCAGCAGCAAAGCAGCAGCAGCAGCAGCAAAACAGCAGCAGCAGCAGCAAAGCAGCAACTGCAGCAAAGTAGCAGCCCCAGCAGCAAAGCAGCAGCACCAGCAGCAAAGCAGCAGCAGCAGCTAAGCAGCAGCAGCAGCAAAGCAGCAACAGCAGCAGCAAAGCTGGAGCAGAAGCAAAGCTGCAGGAGCAGCAGCAAAGCAGCAGCAGCAGCCGAAAAGCAGCAGCAGCAGCTGAAAAGCAGCAAGAGCAAAGCAGCAACAGCAGCAAAGCAGCAGCAGCAGCAAAGCATCAGCAAAAAAGCAGCAGCAAAGCAGCAGCCGCAGCAAAGCATCAGCAGCAGCAGCAGCAAAGCAGCAGCAAAGCAGCAGCAGTAGCGGCAGCAAAGCAGCAGCAGCAACAAAGCAGCAGCAGCAGCAAAGCAGCAGCAGCAGCAAAGCAGCAGCAGCAGCAAAGCAGCGGCACCAAAGCAGCAGCAGCAGAAGGAAAGCAGCAGCAGCAACAGCAAAGAAGCAGCAGCAGCAGCACCAAAGCAGCAGCATCAGCAGCAGCAGCAAAGAAGCAGCAGCAGCAGCAAAGCAGCAGCAGCAGCAAACAAGGAGCAGCAGCAGCAGCTGCAAAGCAGCAGAAGCAGCAGCAGCAGCAAAGCAGCAGCAGCATTAGCAAAGCAGCAGCAGCAGCAAAGCGGCAGCAGCAGAAGCAAAGCAGCAGCAGCAGCAGCAGCAAAGCAGCAGCAGCAGTAGGAAAGCAGCAGCAGCAGCAGCAGTAGCAAAGCAGCAGCAGCAGCAAAGCAGCAGCAGCAACAGCAACGCAGCAGCAGCAGCAGCAGCAAAGCAGCAGCAGCAGCAAAGCAGCAGCAGCAAAGTAGCAGCAAAGCAGCAGCAGCAGCAAAGCAGCAGCAGCAGAAAAGCAGCAGCAAAGCAGCAGCAGCAGCGAAGCAGCAGCAGCAGCAACAAAGCAGAAGCAAAGCAGCTGCAGCAGCAGCAAAGCAGCAGCAGCAGCAAAGGTGCAGCAGCAGCAGCAAAGCAGCCGCAGCAAAGCAGCAGCAGAAAAGCAGCAGCAAAGCAGCAGAATCCGAAAAGCAGCAGCAGCAACAAAGCAGCAGCAAAGCAGCAGCAGAGCAGCAGCAGCAGCTCGAGCCGCAGCAAAGCAGCAGCAGCAACAGCAACAGCAGCAGCAAAGCACCACCAGCAGCAGCAAAGCAGCAGCAGCAGCAAAACAGGAGCAAAGCATCAGCAGCAAAGCAGCAGCAAAGCAGCAGCAGCTGCAGCAGCAGAAAAGCAGCAGCAGCAAATCAGCAGCAGCAGCAAAGAAGCAGCAGCAGCAGCAAAGCAGAAGCAGCAGCAAAACAGCAAAGCAGCAGCTGCAGCAAATCAGAAGCAGCAGCAAAGCAGGAGCAGCAAAGCTTCAGCAGCAGCAAAGCAGCAAGCAGCAAGCAAGCAAGCAGCAAGCAAGCAGCAGCAAATCAGCAGCAGCAGCAGCAGCAGCAAAGCAGCAGCAGCACCAGCAGCAAAGCAGCAGCTGCAGTAAAGTAGCAGCACCAGCAGCATAGCAGCAGCACCAGCAGCAAAGCATCAGCACCAAAGCAGCAGCAGCAAAGCAGCAACAGCAGCAGCAAAGCTGCAGCAGAAGCAAAGCTGCAGGAGCCGCAGCAAAGCAGCAGCAGCAGCCGAAAAGCAGCAGCAGCAGCTGAAAAGCAGCCAGAGCAAAGCAGCAACAGCAGCAAAGCAGCACCAAAGCAGCAGCAGCAAAGCAGCAGCAGCAGCAAAGCATCAGCAGCAGCAGCAGCAAAGCATCAGCAAAAAAGCAGCAGCAAAGCAGCAGCAGCAGCAAAGCAGCAGCAGCAGCAAAGCAGCAGCAGCAGCAAAGCATCAGCAGCAGCAG
The DNA here is from genome assembly GCA_030143305.2 of Amblyomma americanum. NCBI lineage: Eukaryota > Metazoa > Arthropoda > Arachnida > Ixodida > Ixodidae > Amblyomma > Amblyomma americanum. The sequence goes on from JARKHS020032246.1 coordinate 42,891, forward strand.
CAGCAGCAGAAGCAAAGCAGCAGCAAATCAGCAGCAGCAGAGCAGCAGCAGTAGCGGCAGCAAAGCAGCAGCAGCAACAAAGCAGCAGCAGCAAAGCAGCAGCAGCAAAGCAGCAGCAGCAAAGCAGCGGCACCAAAGCAGCAGCAGCAGCAGCAGAAGGAAAGCAGCAGCAGCAACAGCAAAGAAGCAGCAGCAGCAGCACCAAAGCAGCAGCATCAGCAGCAAAGCAGCAGCAGCAGCAAAGAAGCAGCAGCGGCAGCAAAGCAGCAGCAGCAGCAAAGCAGCAGCAAAGCAGGAGCAGCAGCAGCAGCTGCAAAGCAGCAGAAGCAGCAGCTGAATCTGCAAAGCAGCAGAAGCAGCAGCAGAATCTGCAAAGCAGCAGAAGCAGCAAAGCGGCAGCAGCAGAAGCAAAGCAGCAGCAGCAGCAGAGCAGCAGCCGCAGCAAAGCAGCAGCAGCAGGAAAGTAGCAGCAGCAAAGCAGCAAAGCAGCAGCAGCAGCAAAGCAGCAGCAGCAGCAGCAGCAAAGCAGCAGCAGCAGCAGTAGCAAAGCAGCAGCAGCAGCAGCAGCAAAGCAGCAGCAGCAACAGCAAAGCAGCAGCAGCAGCAGCAAAGCAGCAGCAGCAGCAAAGCAGCAGCAGCAAAGCAGCAGCAGCAAAGCAGCAGCAGCAAAGCAGCAGCAGCAAAGTAGCAGCAAAGCAGCAGCAGCAAAGCAGCAGCAGCAAAGCAGCAGCAGCAGCAAAGCAGCTGCAGCAGCAGCAAAGCAGCAGCAGCAGCAAAGCTGCAGCAGCAGCAGCAGCAAAGCTGCAGCAGCAGCAGCAGCAGCAGCAAAGCAGCCGCAGCAAAGCAGCAGCAGCAGCAGAAAAGCAGCAGCAAAGCAGCAGCATCCGCAAAGCAGCAGCAGCAACAAAGCAGCAGCAGAGCAGCAGCAGCAGCTCGAGCCGCAGAAAAGCAGCAGCAGCAACAGCAACAGCAGCAGCAAAGCACCACCAGCAGCAGCAAAGCAGCAACAGCAGCAGCAAAACAGGAGCAAAGCTGCAGCTGCAGAGCAGCAGCAAAGCAGCAGCAGCTGAAAAGCAGCCAGAGCAAAGCAGCAACAGCAGCAAAGCAGCACCAAAGCAGCAGCAGCAAAGCAGCAAAGCATCAGCAGCAGCAGCAGCAAAGCATCAGCAAAAAAGCAGCAGCAAAGCAGCAGCAGCAGCAAAGCAGCACCAGCAGCAAAGCAGCAGCAGCAGCAGCAGCAAAGCAGCAGCAGCAGGAAATTAGCAGCAGCAAAGCAGCAAAGCAGCAGCAGCAGCAAAGCAGCAGCAGCAGCAGCAGCAAAGCAGCAGCAGCAGCAGCAGCAGCAAAGCAGCAGCAGCAGCAGCAGCAAAGCAGCAGCAGCAACAGCAAAGCAGCAGCAGCAGCAGCAAAGCAGCAGCGGCAGCAAAGCAGCAGCAGCAGCAAAGCGGCAGCAGCAGAAGCAAAGCAGCAGCAGCAGCAGCAAAGCAGCAGCAGCAGCAAAGCAGCAGCAGCAGGAAAGCAGCAGCAGCAGCAACAAAGCAGCAGCAGCAGCAACAAAGCAGCAGCAGCAAAGCAGCAGCAGCAACAGCAGCAGCAGCAAAGCAGCAGCAGCAAAGCAGCAGCAGCAAAGCAGCAGCAGCAAAGCAGCAGCAGCAGAGAAGCAGCAGCAAAGCAGCAGCAGCAGCAGCAGCAAAGCAGCAGTAGCAGCAAAGCAGAAGCAGCAGCAAAGCAGAAGCAGCAGCAAAGCAGCAGCAAATCAGCAGCAGCAGCAGCAGCAAAGCTGCAGCAGCAGCAGCAAAGCAGCCGCAGCAGAGCAGCAGCAGAAAAGCAGCAGCAAAGCAGCAGCAGCAGAGCAGCAGCAGCAACAAAGCAGCAGCAAAGCAGCAGCAGCAGAGCAGCTCGAGCGGTAGCAAAGCAGCAGCAACAGCAACAGCAACAGCAGCAGCAAAGTAGCAGCAAAGCACCACCAGCAGCAGCAAAGCAGCAGCAGCAGCATCAAAGCAGGAGCACAGCAGCAGCAGCTGCAGCAGCAGAAAAGCAGCAGCAGCAGCAGCAAATCAGCAGCAGCAGCAAAGTAGCAGCAGCAGCAGCAAACAGCAGCAGCAGTAGCAAAGAAGCAGCAGCAGCAGCAAAGCAGAAGCAGCAGCAAAACAGCAAAGCAGCAGCAGCAGCAAAGCAGGAGCAGCAAAGCGGCAGCAGTAGCAGCAGCAGCAATCTAGCAAGCAAGCAAGTAAGCGGCAAGCAAGCAGCAATCAAGCAGCAGCAAAGCAGCAGCAGCAGCAGCAAAACAGCAGCAGCAGCAGCAAAGCAGCAACTGCAGCAAAGTAGCAGCCCCAGCAGCAAAGCAGCAGCACCAGCAGCAAAGCAGCAGCAGCAGCTAAGCAGCAGCAGCAGCAAAGCAGCAACAGCAGCAGCAAAGCTGGAGCAGAAGCAAAGCTGCAGGAGCAGCAGCAAAGCAGCAGCAGCAGCCGAAAAGCAGCAGCAGCAGCTGAAAAGCAGCAAGAGCAAAGCAGCAACAGCAGCAAAGCAGCAGCAGCAGCAAAGCATCAGCAAAAAAGCAGCAGCAAAGCAGCAGCAGCAGCAAAGCAGCAGCAGCAGCAAAGCAGCAGCCGCAGCAAAGCATCAGCAGCAGCAGCAGCAAAGCAGCAGCAAAGCAGCAGCAGTAGCGGCAGCAAAGCAGCAGCAGCAACAAAGCAGCAGCAGCAGCAGCAAAGCAGCAGCAGCAGCAAAGCAGCAGCAGCAGCAATGCAGCGGCACCAAAGCAGCAGCAGCAGAAGGAAAGCAGCAGCAGCAACAGCAAAGAAGCAGCAGCAGCAGCACCAAAGCAGCAGCATCAGCAGCAGCAGCAAAGAAGCAGCAGCAGCAGCAAAGCAGCAGCAGCAGCAAACAAGGAGCAGCAGCAGCAGCTGCAAAGCAGCAGAAGCAGCAGCAGCAGCAAAGCAGCAGCAGCATTAGCAAAGCAGCAGCAGCAGCAAAGCGGCAGCAGCAGAAGCAAAGCAGCAGCAGCAGCAGCAGCAAAGCAGCAGCAGCAGTAGGAAAGCAGCAGCAGCAGCAGCAGTAGCAAAGCAGCAGCAGCAGCAAAGCAGCAGCAGCAACAGCAACGCAGCAGCAGCAGCAGCAAAGCAGCAGCAGCAGCAAAGCAGCAGCAGCAAAGTAGCAGCAAAGCAGCAGCAGCAGCAGAAAAGCAGCAGCAAAGCAGCAGCAGCAGCGAAGCAGCAGCAGCAGCAACAAAGCAGAAGCAAAGCAGCTGCAGCAGCAGCAAAGCAGCAGCAGCAGCAAAGGTGCAGCAGCAGCAGCAAAGCAGCCGCAGCAAAGCAGCAGCAGAAAAGCAGCAGCAAAGCAGCAGAATCCGAAAAGCAGCAGCAGCAACAAAGCAGCAGCAAAGCAGCAGCAGAGCAGCAGCAGCAGCTCGAGCCGCAGCAAAGCAGCAGCAGCAACAGCAACAGCAGCAGCAAAGCACCACCAGCAGCAGCAAAGCAGCAGCAGCAGCAAAACAGGAGCAAAGCATCAGCAGCAAAGCAGCAGCAAAGCAGCAGCAGCTGCAGCAGCAGAAAAGCAGCAGCAGCAAATCAGCAGCAGCAGCAAAGCAGCAGCAGCATCAAACAGCAGCAGCAGCAAAGAAGCAGCAGCAGCAAAGAAGCAGCAGCAGCAGCAAAGCAGAAGCAGCAGCAAAACAGCAAAGCAGCAGCTGCAGCAAATCAGAAGCAGCAGCAAAGCAGGAGCAGCAAAGCTTCAGCAGCAGCAAAGCAGCAAGCAGCAAGCAAGCAAGCAGCAAGCAAGCAGCAGCAAATCAGCAGCAGCAGCAGCAGCAGCAAAGCAGCAGCAGCACCAGCAGCAAAGCAGCAGCTGCAGTAAAGTAGCAGCACCAGCAGCATAGCAGCAGCACCAGCAGCAAAGCATCAGCACCAAAGCAGCAGCAGCAAAGCAGCAACAGCAGCAGCAAAGCTGCAGCAGAAGCAAAGCTGCAGGAGCCGCAGCAAAGCAGCAGCAGCAGCCGAAAAGCAGCAGCAGCAGCTGAAAAGCAGCCAGAGCAAAGCAGCAACAGCAGCAAAGCAGCACCAAAGCAGCAGCAGCAAAGCAGCAGCAGCAGCAAAGCATCAGCAGCAGCAGCAGCAAAGCATCAGCAAAAAAGCAGCAGCAAAGCAGCAGCAGCAGCAAAGCAGCAGCAGCAGCAAAGCAGCAGCAGCAGCAAAGCATCAGCAGCAGCAGCAGCAGCAGAAGCAAAGCAGCAGCAAATCAGCAGCAGCAGAGCAGCAGCAGTAGCGGCAGCAAAGCAGCAGCAGCAACAAAGCAGCAGCAGCAAAGCAGCAGCAGCAAAGCAGCAGCAGCAAAGCAGCAGCAGCAAAGCAGCGGCACCAAAGCAGCAGCAGCAGCAGCAGAAGGAAAGCAGCAGCAGCAACAGCAAAGAAGCAGCAGCAGCAGCACCAAAGCAGCAGCATCAGCAGCAAAGCAGCAGCAGCAGCAAAGAAGCAGCAGCGGCAGCAAAGCAGCAGCAGCAGCAGCAAAGCAGCAGCAAAGCAGGAGCAGCAGCAGCAGCTGCAAAGCAGCAGAAGCAGCAGCTGAATCTGCAAAGCAGCAGAAGCAGCAGCAGAATCTGCAAAGCAGCAGAAGCAGCAAAGCGGCAGCAGCAGAAGCAAAGCAGCAGCAGCAGCAGAGCAGCAGCCGCAGCAAAGCAGCAGCAGCAGGAAAGTAGCAGCAGCAAAGCAGCAAAGCAGCAGCAGCAGCAAAGCAGCAGCAGCAGCAGCAGCAAAGCAGCAGCAGCAGCAGTAGCAAAGCAGCAGCAGCAGCAGCAAAGCAGCAGCAGCAACAGCAAAGCAGCAGCAGCAGCAGCAAAGCAGCAGCAGCAGCAAAGCAGCAGCAGCAGCAAAGCAGCAGCAGCAAAGCAGCAGCAGCAAAGTAGCAGCAAAGCAGCAGCAGCAGCAGCAAAGCTGCAGCAGCAGCAGCAGCAGCAGCAAAGCAGCAGCAGCAGCAGAAAAGCAGCAGCAAAGCAGCAGCATCCGCAAAGCAGCAGCAACAAAGCAGCAGCAGAGCAGCAGCAGCAGCTCGAGCCGCAGAAAAGCAGCAGCAGCAACAGCAACAGCAGCAGCAAAGCACCACCAGCAGCAGCAAAGCAGCAACAGCAGCAGCAAAACAGGAGCAAAGCTGCAGCTGCAGAGCAGCAGCAAAGCAGCAGCAGCTGAAAAGCAGCCAGAGCAAAGCAGCAACAGCAGCAAAGCAGCACCAAAGCAGCAGCAGCAAAGCAGCAAAGCATCAGCAGCAGCAGCAGCAAAGCATCAGCAAAAAAGCAGCAGCAAAGCAGCAGCAGCAGCAAAGCAGCACCAGCAGCAAAGCAGCAGCAGCAGCAGCAGCAAAGCAGCAGCAGCAGCAAAGCATCAGCAGCAGCAGCAGCAGCAAAGCAGCAGCAAATCAGCAGCAGCAGAGCAGCTGCAGTAACGGCAGCAAATCAGCAGCAGCAACAAAGCAGCAGCAGCAAAGCAGCAGCAGCAAAGCAGCAGCAGCAAAGCAGCGGCACCAAAGCAGCAGCAGCAGCAGCAGAAGGAAAGCAGCAGCAGCAACAGCAAAGAAGCAGCAGCAGCAGTACCAAAGCAGCAGCATCAGCAGCAGCAAAGCAGCAGCAGCAAAGAAGCAGCAGCAGCAAAGCAGCAGCAAAGCAGGAGCAGCAGCAGCAGCTGCAAAGCAGCAGAAGCAGCAGCAGAATCTGCAAAGCAGCAGAAGCAGCAGCAGTAGCAAAGCAGCAGCAGCAGCAAAGCGGCCGCAGCAGAAGCAAAGCAGCAGCAGCAGCAGCAGCAGAGCAGCAGCCGCAGCAAAGCAGCAGCAGCAGGAAAGTAGCAGCAGCAAAGCAGCAAAGCAGCAGCAGCAGCGAAGCAGCAGCAGCAGCAGCAAAGCAGCAGCAGCAGCAGTAGCAAAGCAGCAGCAGCAGCAGCAGCAAAGCAGCACCAGCAACAGCAAAGCAGCAGCAGCAGCAGCAAAGCAGCAGCAGCAGCAAAGCAGCAGCAGCAAAGCAGCAGCAGCAAAGCAGCAGCAGCAAAGTAGCAGCAAAGCAGCAGCAGCAAAGCAGCAGCAGCAGCAAAGCAGCAGCAGCAGCAAAGCAGAAGCAGCAGCAAAGCAGCTGCAGCAGCAGCAAAGCAGCCGTCACAAAGCAGCAGCAGCAGCAGAAAAGCAGCAGCAAAGCAGCAGCATCCGCAAAGCAGCAGCATCCGCAAAGCAGCAGCAGCAACAAAGCAGCAGCAAAGCAGCAGCAGAGCAGCAGCAAAGCAGCGGCACCAAAGCAGCAGCAACAGCAAAGAAGCAGCAGCAGCTCACCAAAGCAGCAGCATCAGCAGCAGCAAAGAAGCAGCAGCAGCAAAGCAGCAGCAAAGCAGGAGCAGCAGCAGCAGCTGCAAAGCAGCAGAAGCAGCAGCAGAATCTGCAAAGCAGCAGAAGCAGCAGCAGTAGCAAAGCAGCAGCAGCAGCAAAGCGGCAGCAGCAGAAGCAAAGCAGCAGCAGCAGCAGCAGAGCAGCAGCCGCAGCAAAGCAGCAGCAGCAGGAAAGTAGCAGCAGCAAAGCAGCAAAGCAGCAGCAGCAGCAAAGCAGCAGCAGCAGCAGCAGCAAAGCAGCAGCAGCAGCAAAGCAGCACCAGCAACAGCAAAGCAGCAGCAGCAGCAGCAAAGCAGCAGCAGCAGCAAAGCAGCAGCAGCAGCAAAGCAGCAGCAGCAAAGTAGCAGCAAAGCAGCAGCAGCAAAGCAGCAGCAGCAGCAAAGCAGCAGCAGCAGCAAAGCAGCAGCAGCAGCAAAGCAGAAGCAGCAGCAAAGCAGCTGCAGCAGCAGCAAAGCAGCCGTCACAAAGCAGCAGCAGCAGCAGCAGCAGAAAAGCAGCAGCAAAGCAGCAGCATCCGCAAAGCAGCAGCATCCGCAAAGCAGCAGCAGCAACAAAGCATCAGCAAAGCAGCAGCAGAGCAGCAGCAGCAGCTCGAGCCGCAGCAAAGCAGCAGCAGCAACAGCAACAGCAGCAGCAAAGCACCACCAGCAGCAGCAAAGCAGCAACAGCAGCAGCAAAACAGGAGCAAAGCTGCAGCTGCAGAGCAGCAGCAAAGCAGCAGCAGCTGCAGCACCAGAAAAGCAGCAGCAGCAAATCAGCAGCAGCAGCAGCATCAAACAGCAGCAGCAGCAAAGAAGCAGCAGCAGCAAAGCAGCAGCAAAGCAGGAGCAGCAGCAGCAGCTGCAAAGCAGCAGAAGCAGCAGCAGAATCTGCAAAGCAGCAGAAGCAGCAGCAGTAGCAAAGCAGCAGCAGCAGCAAAGCGGCCGCAGCAGAAGCAAAGCAGCAGCAGCAGCAGCAGCAGCAGCAGAGCAGCAGCCGCAGCAAAGCAGCAGCAGCAGGAAAGTAGCAGCAGCAAAGCAGCAAAGCAGCAGCAGCAGCGAAGCAGCAGCAGCAGCAGCAAAGCAGCAGCAGCAGCAGTAGCAAAGCAGCAGCAGCAGCAGCAGCAAAGCAGCACCAGCAACAGCAAAGCAGCAGCAGCAGCAGCAAAGCAGCAGCAGCAGCAAAGCAGCAGCAGCAAAGCAGCAGCAGCAAAGCAGCAGCAGCAAAGTAGCAGCAAAGCAGCAGCAGCAAAGCAGCAGCAGCAGCAAAGCAGCAGCAGCAGCAAAGCAGAAGCAGCAGCAAAGCAGCTGCAGCAGCAGCAAAGCAGCCGTCACAAAGCAGCAGCAGCAGCAGAAAAGCAGCAGCAAAGCAGCAGCATCCGCAAAGCAGCAGCATCCGCAAAGCAGCAGCAGCAACAAAGCAGCAGCAAAGCAGCAGCAGAGCAGCAGCAAAGCAGCGGCACCAAAGCAGCAGCAGCAGCAGCAGAAGGAAAGCAGCAGCAGCAACAGCAAAGAAGCAGCAGCAGCTCACCAAAGCAGCAGCATCAGCAGCAGCAAAGAAGCAGCAGCAGCAAAGCAGCAGCAAAGCAGGAGCAGCAGCAGCAGCTGCAAAGCAGCAGAAGCAGCAGCAGAATCTGCAAAGCAGCAGAAGCAGCAGCAGTAGCAAAGCAGCAGCAGCAGCAAAGCGGCAGCAGCAGAAGCAAAGCAGCAGCAGCAGCAGCAGAGCAGCAGCCGCAGCAAAGCAGCAGCAGCAGGAAAGTAGCAGCAGCAAAGCAGCAAAGCAGCAGCAGCAGCAAAGCAGCAGCAGCAGCAGCAGCAAAGCAGCAGCAGCAGCAAAGCAGCACCAGCAACAGCAAAGCAGCAGCAGCAGCAGCAAAGCAGCAGCAGCAGCAAAGCAGCAGCAGCAGCAAAGCAGCAGCAGCAAAGTAGCAGCAAAGCAGCAGCAGCAAAGCAGCAGCAGCAGCAAAGCAGCAGCAGCAGCAAAGCAGCAGCAGCAGCAAAGCAGAAGCAGCAGCAAAGCAGCTGCAGCAGCAGCAAAGCAGCCGTCACAAAGCAGCAGCAGCAGCAGCAGCAGAAAAGCAGCAGCAAAGCAGCAGCATCCGCAAAGCAGCAGCATCCGCAAAGCAGCAGCAGCAACAAAGCATCAGCAAAGCAGCAGCAGAGCAGCAGCAGCAGCTCGAGCCGCAGCAAAGCAGCAGCAGCAACAGCAACAGCAGCAGCAAAGCACCACCAGCAGCAGCAAAGCAGCAACAGCAGCAGCAAAACAGGAGCAAAGCTGCAGCTGCAGAGCAGCAGCAAAGCAGCAGCAGCTGCAGCACCAGAAAAGCAGCAGCAGCAAATCAGCAGCAGCAGCAGCATCAAACAGCAGCAGCAGCAAAGAAGCAGCAGCAGCAAAGCAGCAGCAAAGCAGGAGCAGCAGCAGCAGCTGCAAAGCAGCAGAAGCAGCAGCAGAATCTGCAAAGCAGCAGAAGCAGCAGCAGTAGCAAAGCAGCAGCAGCAGCAAAGCGGCCGCAGCAGAAGCAAAGCAGCAGCAGCAGCAGCAGCAGAGCAGCAGCCGCAGCAAAGCAGCAGCAGCAGGAAAGTAGCAGCAGCAAAGCAGCAAAGCAGCAGCAGCAGCGAAGCAGCAGCAGCAGCAGCAAAGCAGCAGCAGCAGCAGTAGCAAAGCAGCAGCAGCAGCAGCAGCAAAGCAGCACCAGCAACAGCAAAGCAGCAGCAGCAGCAGCAAAGCAGCAGCAGCAGCAAAGCAGCAGCAGCAAAGCAGCAGCAGCAAAGCAGCAGCAGCAAAGTAGCAGCAAAGCAGCAGCAGCAAAGCAGCAGCAGCAGCAAAGCAGCAGCAGCAGCAAAGCAGAAGCAGCAGCAAAGCAGCTGCAGCAGCAGCAAAGCAGCCGTCACAAAGCAGCAGCAGCAGCAGAAAAGCAGCAGCAAAGCAGCAGCATCCGCAAAGCAGCAGCATCCGCAAAGCAGCAGCAGCAACAAAGCAGCAGCAAAGCAGCAGCAGAGCAGCAGCAAAGCAGCGGCACCAAAGCAGCAGCAGCAGCAGCAGAAGGAAAGCAGCAGCAGCAACAGCAAAGAAGCAGCAGCAGCTCACCAAAGCAGCAGCATCAGCAGCAGCAAAGAAGCAGCAGCAGCAAAGCAGCAGCAAAGCAGGAGCAGCAGCAGCAGCTGCAAAGCAGCAGAAGCAGCAGCAGAATCTGCAAAGCAGCAGAAGCAGCAGCAGTAGCAAAGCAGCAGCAGCAGCAAAGCGGCAGCAGCAGAAGCAAAGCAGCAGCAGCAGCAGCAGAGCAGCAGCCGCAGCAAAGCAGCAGCAGCAGGAAAGTAGCAGCAGCAAAGCAGCAAAGCAGCAGCAGCAGCAAAGCAGCAGCAGCAGCAGCAGCAAAGCAGCAGCAGCAGCAAAGCAGCACCAGCAACAGCAAAGCAGCAGCAGCAGCAGCAAAGCAGCAGCAGCAGCAAAGCAGCAGCAGCAAAGTAGCAGCAAAGCAGCAGCAGCAAAGCAGCAGCAGCAGCAAAGCAGCAGCAGCAGCAAAGCAGAAGCAGCAGCAAAGCAGCTGCAGCAGCAGCAAAGCAGCCGTCACAAAGCAGCAGCAGCAGCAGCAGAAAAGCAGCAGCAAAGCAGCAGCATCCGCAAAGCAGCAGCAGCAACAAAGCATCAGCAAAGCAGCAGCAGAGCAGCAGCAGCAGCTCGAGCCGCAGCAAAGCAGCAGCAGCAACAGCAACAGCAGCAGCAAAGCACCACCAGCAGCAGCAAAGCAGCAACAGCAGCAGCAAAACAGGAGCAAAGCTGCAGCTGCAGAGCAGCAGCAAAGCAGCAGCAGCTGCAGCACCAGAAAAGCAGCAGCAGCAAATCAGCAGCAGCAGCAGCATCAAACAGCAGCAGCAGCAAAGAAGCAGCAGCAGCAAAGAAGCAGCAGCAGGAAAGCAGCAGCAGCAGCAAAGCAGCAAGAGCAAAGCAGCAGCAGCAAAGCAGCAGCAGCAAAGCAGCAGCAGCAGCAAAGCAGCAGCAGAACCAGCAAATCAACAGCAGCAGCAGATCAGCACCAACACCAAAGCAGCAGCAGCAAAGCAGCAGCAGCAGCAGAAATGCAGCAGCAGCAGCAAAGCAGCAGCAGCAGCAGCAGCAAAGCAGCAGCAAAGCAAAGCAGCAGCAGCAGTAAAGCAGCAGCAGCAAAGCAGCAGCAGCAAAGCAGCAGCAGCAGCAACGCAGCAGCAGCAGAGCAGAAGCAGCAAAGCAGCGGCAGCAAAGGAGCAGCAGCAACAAAGCAGCAGCAGCAGCAGCAGGAAAGCTGCAGCAGCAAAGCAGCAGCAGCAGCAGCAAAGCAGCAGCAAAGCAGCAGCAGCAGCAAAGCAGCAGCAGCAGCAGCAAAGCAGGAGCAGTAGCAGCAAAGCAGCAGCAGCATTAAAGCAGCAGCAGCACCAGCAAAGCAACAGCAGCAATCAAGCAAGCAAGCAAACAAGCGGCAAGCAAGCAAGCAGCAAGCAAGAGAGCAAGCAGCAAGCAGCAAGCATGCAAGCAAGCAGCAAGACGCAAGTAAGTAAGCAAGCAAGCAGCAAGCAAGCAGCAGCAAAGCAGCAGCAGCAGCAAAGCAGCAGCCGCACCAGCAGCAAAGCAGGAGCACCTGCAGCAAAGCAGCAGCAGCAGCAGCAAAGCAGCAGCAAAGCAGCAGCAGCAGCAAAGCAGCAAAGCGGCAGTAGCAGAAGCAAAGCAGCAGCAGAAGCAGCAGGAAAGCAGCAGCACAAAAGCAGCAAAGCAGCAGCAGCAGCAGCAAAGCAGCAGCAGCAGCAGCAGCAAAGCAGCAGCAGCAGCAAAGCAGCAGCAGCAACAACAGCAGCAAAGCACCAGCAGCAAAGCACCAGCAGCAGCAGCAAAGCAGCAGCAGCAAAGCAGCAGCAGCAAAGCAGCAGCAGCAAAGCAGCAGCAAAGCAGCAGCAGCAAAGCAGCAGCAGCAGCAGCAAAGCAGCCGCAGCAAAGCAGCCGCAGCAAAGCAGCCGCAGCAAAGCAGCAGCAGCAAAGCAGCAGCAGCCGCAAAGCTGCAGCAGCCGTAAAGCTGCAGCAGAAACAAATCAGCAGCAAAGCAGCAGCAGAGCAGCAGCAGCAGCTCGAGCCGCAGCAAAGCAGCAGCAGCCACAGCAACAGCAGCAGCAAGGCAGCAGCAAAGCACCACCAGCAGCTGCAAAGCAGCTGCAGAAGCATAGCAGAAGCAAAGCAGCCGCTGCAGCAGCAGAATAGCAGCAGCAGCAGCAGCAAAGTAGCAGCAGCAAACAGCAGCAGCAGCAAAGAAGCAGCAGCAGCAAAGCAGAAGCAGCAGCAAAACAGCAAAGCAGCAGCAGCAGCAGCAGCAAAGCAGGAGCAGCAAAGCCCCAGCAGCAGCAGCAGCAGCAAAGTAGCAGCAGCAGCAATCAAGCAAGCAGCAAGCAGCAAGCAGCAGGCAGCAAGCAGCAGCAGCAGCAAAGCAGCAGCAGCAGCAAAGCAGAAGCGGCAGCAAGCAGCAGCAGCAAAGCAGAAGCGGCAGCAAAGCAGCAGCAGCAAAGCAGCAAAGAAGCAGCAGCACCAAAGCTGCAGCAGAAGCAAAGCTGCTGCAGCAGCAGCAAAGCAGCAGCAGCAAAGCAGCAGCAGCAGCAGCAAAGCAGCAAATCAGCAGCAGCAGCAAAACAGCAGCAGCAGCAGCAGCAAATCAGCAGCAGCAGCAAAGCAGCAGCAGCAAAGCAGCAGCAGCAGCACCAAAGCAGCAGCAGCAAAACAGAAGCAGCAGCAAAGAAGCAGCAGCAAAGCAGCAGCAGCAGCAGCAGTAGCAAAGCAGGAACAGCAGCAGCAGCAAAGCAGCAGCAGCAGCAAAGAAGCAGCAGCAGCAGCAGTAGCAAAGCAGGAACAGCAGCAGCAGCAAAGCAGCAGCAGCAAAGCAGCAGCAGCAAAGCAGCAAACCAGCAGCAGCAGCAGCAAAGCAGCAGCAGCAGCAAAGCAGCAGCAGTAGCAAAGCAGCAGCAGCAGCAGCAGCAAAGCAGCAGCAGCAACAGCAAAGCAGCAGCAGCAGCAAAGCAGCAGATGCAGCAAAGCAGCAGCAGCAAAGCAGCAGCAGCAAAGTAGCAGCAAAGCAGCAGCAGCACCAAAGCAGCAGCATCAGCAGCAGCAAAGCAGCAGCAGCAAAGAAGCAGCAGCAGCAAAGCAGCAGCAAAGCAGGAGCAGCAGCAGCAGCTGAAAAGCAGCAGAACCAGCAGCAGAATCTGCAAAGCAGCAGAAGCAGCAGCAGTAGCAAAGCAGCAGCAGCAGCAAAGCGGCCGCAGCAGAAGCAAAGCAGCAGCAGCAGCAGCAGCAGAGCAGCAGCCGCAGCAAAGCAGCAGCAGCAGGAAAGTAGCAGCAGCAAAGCAGCAAAGCAGCAGCAGCAGCGAAGCAGCAGCAGCAGCAGCAGCAAAGCAGCAGCAGCAGCAGTAGCAAAGCAGCAGCAGCAGCAGCAAAGCAGCACCAGCAACAGCAAAGCAGCAGCAGCAGCAGCAAAGCAGCAGCAGCAGCAAAGCAGCAGCAGCAAAGCAGCAGCAGCAAAGCAGCAGCAGCAAAGTAGCAGCAAAGCAGCAGCAGCAAAGCAGCAGCAGCAGCAAAGCAGCAGCAGCAGCAAAGCAGAAGCAGCAGCAAAGCAGCTGCAGCAGCAGCAAAGCAGCCGTCACAAAGCAGCAGCAGCAGCAGAAAAGCAGCAGCAAAGCAGCAGCATCCGCAAAGCAGCAGCATCCGCAAAGCAGCAGCAGCAACAAAGCAGCAGCAAAGCAGCAGCAGAGCAGCAGCAAAGCAGCGGCACCAAAGCAGCAGCAGCAGCAGCAGAAGGAAAGCAGCAGCAGCAACAGCAAAGAAGCAGCAGCAGCTCACCAAAGCAGCAGCATCAGCAGCAGCAAAGAAGCAGCAGCAGCAAAGCAGCAGCAAAGCAGGAGCAGCAGCAGCAGCTGCAAAGCAGCAGAAGCAGCAGCAGAATCTGCAAAGCAGCAGAAGCAGCAGCAGTAGCAAAGCAGCAGCAGCAGCAAAGCGGCAGCAGCAGAAGCAAAGCAGCAGCAGCAGCAGCAGAGCAGCAGCCGCAGCAAAGCAGCAGCAGCAGGAAAGTAGCAGCAGCAAAGCAGCAAAGCAGCAGCAGCAGCAAAGCAGCAGCAGCAGCAGCAGCAAAGCAGCAGCAGCAGCAGCAGCAAAGCAGCAGCAGCAGCAGTAGCAAAGCAGCAGCAGCAGCAAAGCAGCACCAGCAACAGCAAAGCAGCAGCAGCAGCAGCAGCAAAGCAGCAGCAGCAGCAAAGCAGCAGCAGCAGCAAAGCAGCAGCAGCAAAGTAGCAGCAAAGCAGCAGCAGCAAAGCAGCAGCAGCAGCAAAGCAGCAGCAGCAGCAAAGCAGCAGCAGCAGCAAAGCAGAAGCAGCAGCAAAGCAGCTGCAGCAGCAGCAAAGCAGCCGTCACAAAGCAGCAGCAGCAGCAGCAGCAGCAGCAGAAAAGCAGCAGCAAAGCAGCAGCATCCGCAAAGCAGCAGCATCCGCAAAGCAGCAGCAGCAACAAAGCATCAGCAAAGCAGCAGCAGAGCAGCAGCAGCAGCTCGAGCCGCAGCAAAGCAGCAGCAGCAACAGCAACAGCAGCAGCAAAGCACCACCAGCAGCAGCAAAGCAGCAACAGCAGCAGCAAAACAGGAGCAAAGCTGCAGCTGCAGAGCAGCAGCAAAGCAGCAGCAGCTGCAGCACCAGAAAAGCAGCAGCAGCAAATCAGCAGCAGCAGCAGCATCAAACAGCAGCAGCAGCAAAGAAGCAGCAGCAGCAAAGAAGCAGCAGCAGGAAAGCAGCAGCAGCAGCAAAGCAGCAAGAGCAAAGCAGCAGCAGCAAAGCAGCAGCAGCAAAGCAGCAGCAGCAGCAAAGCAGCAGCAGAACCAGCAAATCAACAGCAGCAGCAGATCAGCACCAACACCAAAGCAGCAGCAGCAAAGCAGCAGCAGCAGAAATGCAGCAGCAGCAGCAAAGCAGCAGCAGCAGCAGCAGCAGCAAAGCAGCAGCAAAGCAAAGCAGCAGCAGCAGTAAAGCAGCAGCAGCAAAGCAGCAGCAGCAAAGCAGCAGCAGCAGCAACGCAGCAGCAGCAGAGCAGAAGCAGCAAAGCAGCGGCAGCAAAGGAGCAGCAGCAACAAAGCAGCAGCAGCAGCAGGAAAGCTGCAGCAGCAAAGCAGCAGCAGCAGCAGCAAAGCAGCAGCAAAGCAGCAGCAGCAGCAAAGCAGCAGCAGCAGCAGCAAAGCAGGAGCAGTAGCAGCAAAGCAGCAGCAGCATTAAAGCAGCAGCAGCACCAGCAAAGCAACAGCAGCAATCAAGCAAGCAAGCAAACAAGCGGCAAGCAAGCAAGCAGCAAGCAAGAGAGCAAGCAGCAAGCAGCAAGCATGCAAGCAAGCAGCAAGACGCAAGTAAGTAAGCAAGCAAGCAGCAAGCAAGCAGCAGCAAAGCAGCAGCAGCAGCAAAGCAGCAGCCGCACCAGCAGCAAAGCAGGAGCACCAGCAGCAAAGCAGCAGCAGCAGCAGCAAAGCAGCAGCAAAGCAGCAGCAGCAGCAAAGCAGCAAAGCGGCAGTAGCAGAAGCAAAGCAGCAGCAGCAGCAGCAGGAAAGCAGCAGCACAAAAGCAGCAAAGCAGCAGCAGCAGCAGCAAAGCAGCAGCAGCAGCAGCAAAGCAGCAGCAGCAGCAGCAGCAAAGCAGCAGCAGCAGCAAAGCAGCAGCAGCAACAACAGCAGCAAAGCACCAGCAGCAAAGCACCAGCAGCAGCAGCAAAGCAGCAGCAGCAAAGCAGCAGCAGCAAAGCAGCAGCAAAGCAGCAGCAGCAAAGCAGCAGCAGCAGCAGCAAAGCAGCCGCAGCAAAGCAGCCGCAGCAAAGCAGCCGCAGCAAAGCAGCAGCAGCAAAGCAGCAGCAGCCGCAAAGCTGCAGCAGCCGTAAAGCTGCAGCAGAAACAAATCAGCAGCAAAGCAGCAGCAGAGCAGCAGCAGCAGCTCGAGTCGCAGCAAAGCAGCAGCAGCCACAGCAACAGCAGCAGCAAGGCAGCAGCAAAGCACCACCAGCAGCTGCAAAGCAGCTGCAGAAGCAAAGCAGAAGCAAAGCAGCCGCTGCAGCAGCAGAATAGCAGCAGCAGCAGCAGCAAAGTAGCAGCAGCAGCAGCAGCAGCAAACAGCAGCAGCAGCAAAGAAGCAGCAGCAGCAAAGCAGAAGCAGCAGCAAAACAGCAAAGCAGCAGCAGCAGCAGCAGCAAAGCAGGAGCAGCAAAGCCCCAGCAGCAGCAGCAGCAAAGTAGCAGCAGCAGCAATCAAGCAAGCAGCAAGCAGCAAGCAGCAGGCAGCAAGCAGCAGCAGCAGCAAAGCAGCAGCAGCAGCAAAGCAGAAGCGGCAGCAAGCAGCAGCAGCAAAGCAGAAGCGGCAGCAAAGCAGCAGCAGCAAAGCAGCAAAGAAGCAGCAGCACCAAAGCTGCAGCAGAAGCAAAGCTGCTGCAGCAGCAGCAAAGCAGCAGCAGCAGCAAAGCAGCAGCAGCAGCAGCAGCAGCAGCAAAGCAGCAAATCAGCAGCAGCAGCAAAACAGCAGCAGCAGCAGCAGCAAATCAGCAGCAGCAGCAAAGCAGCAGCAGCAAAGCAGCAGCAGCAGCACCAAAGCAGCAGCAGCAAAACAGAAGCAGCAGCAAAGAAGCAGCAGCAAAGCAGCAGCAGCAGCAGCAGTAGCAAAGCAGGAACAGCAGCAGCAGCAAAGCAGCAGCAGCAGCAAAGAAGCAGCAGCAGCAGCAGTAGCAAAGCAGGAACAGCAGCAGCAGCAAAGCAGCAGCAGCAAAGCAGCAGCAGCAAAGCAGCAAACCAGCAGCAGCAGCAGCAAAGCAGCAGCAGCAGCAAAGCAGCAGCAGTAGCAAAGCAGCAGCAGCAGCAGCAGCAAAGCAGCAGCAGCAACAGCAAAGCAGCAGCAGCAGCAAAGCAGCAGATGCAGCAAAGCAGCAGCAGCAAAGCAGCAGCAGCAAAGTAGCAGCAAAGCAGCAGCAGCAGCAAAGCAGCAGCAGCAGAAAAGCAGCAGCAAAGCAGCAGCAGCAGCAAAGCAGAAGCAGCAGCAAAGCAGCTGCAGCAGCAGCAATGCAGCAGCAAAGCAGCAGCAAAGCAGCAGCAAACCAGCTGCAGCAGCAGCAGCAAAGCAGCCGCAGCAAAGCAGCAGCAGCAAAGCAGCAGCAGCAGCAGCAGAAAACCAGCAGCAAAGCAGCAGCATCCGCAAAGCAGCAGCAGCAACAAAGCAGCGGCAAAGCAGCAGCAGAGCAGCAGCAGCAGCTCGAGCCGCAGCAAAGCAGCAGCAGCAACAGCAACAGCAGCAGCAAAGCAGCAGCAAAGCACCACCAGCAGCAGTAAAGCAGCAGCAGCAGCAGCAAAACAGGAGCAAAGCTGCAGCTGCAGAGCAGCAGCAAAGCAGCAGCAGCTGCAGCACCAGAAAAGCAGCAGCAGCAAATCAGCAGCAGCAGGAAAGAAGAAGCAGCAGCAAAACAGCAAAGCAGCAGCTGCAGCAAATCAGAAGCAGCAGCAAAGCAGTAGCAGCAAAGCGGCAGCAGCAGCGATCAAGCAAGCAAGCAAGTAAGCGGCAAGCAAGCAGCAAGCAGCAAGCATGCAAGCAAGCAGCAAGCAGCAGGCAGCAAGCAGCAAGCAAGCAAGCAAGCAAGCAGCAAGCAAGCAGCTGCAAAGCAGCAGCTGCAGCAAAGTAGCAGCACCAGCAGCAAAGCAGCAGCAAAGCAGCAGCACCAGCAGCAAAGCAGCAGCAGCAGCAAAGCAGCAGCAGCAAAGCAGCAACAGCAGCAGCAAAGCTGCAGCAGAAGCAAAGCTGCAGGAGCAGCACAAAGCAGCAGCAGCAGCTGAAAAGCAGCAGCAGCAAAGCAGCAGCAGCAGCTGAAAAGCAGCATCAGCAAAGCAGCAAGAGCAAAGCAGCAGCAGCAGCAAAGCAGCAGCAGCAGCAAAGCAGCAAGAGCAAAGCAGCAGCAGCAGCAAAGCAGCAGCAGAACCAGCAAATCAACAGCAGCAGCAGATCAGCACCAACACCAAAGCAGCAGCAGCAAAGCAGCAGCAGCAGAAATGCAGCAGCAGCAGCAAAGCAGCAGCAGCAGCAAAGCAGCAGCAGCAGCAGCAAAGCAGCAGCAAAGCAAAGCAGCAGCAGCAGTAAAGCAGCAGCAGCAAAGCAGCAGCAGTAGCAATGCAGCAGCAAAGCAGCAGCAGCAAAGCAGCAGCAGCAAAGCAGCGGCAGCAAAGGAGCAGCAGCAACAAAGCAGCAGCAGCAGCAGCAGCAGCAGCAAAGCTGCAGCACCAATGCAGCAGCAGCAGCAGCAAAGCAGCAGCAGCAGCAAAGCAGGAGCAGTAGCAGCAAAGCAGCAGCAGCATTAAAGCAGCAGCAGCACCAGCAAAGCAACAGCAGCAATCAAGCAAGCAAGCAAACAAGCGGCAAGCAAGCAAGCAGCAAGCAAGCAGCAAGCAGCAAGCATGCAAGCAAGCAGCAAGACGCAAGTAAGTAAGCAAGCAAGCAAGCAGCAAGCAAGCAGCAAGCAAGCAGCAGCAAAGCAGCAGCAGCAGCAGCAAAGCAGCAGCAGCAGCAAAGCAGAAGCAAAGCAGCAGCAGCAGCAAAGCAGAAGCCGCACCAGCAGCAAAGCAGGAGCACCAGCAGCAAAGCAGCAGCAGCAGCAGCAGCAGCAAAGCAGCAAAGCGGCAGTAGCAGAAGCAAAGCAGCAGCAGCAGCAGGAAAGCAGCAGCACAAAAGCAGCAAAGCAGCAGCAGCAGCAGCAAAGCAGCAGCAGCAGCAGCAAAGCAGCAGCAGCAGCAGCAGCAGCAAAGCAGCAGCAGCAACAACAGCAGCAAAGCAGCAGCAGCAAAGCAGCAGCAGCAGCAGCAAAGCAGCAGCAGCAAAGCAGCAGCAGCAGCAAAGCAGCAGCAGCAAAGCAGCCGCAGCAAAGCAGCAGCAGCAAAGCAGCAGCAAAGCAGCAGCAGCCGCAAAGCTGCAGCAGAAACAAATCAGCAGCAAAGCAGCAGCAGAGCAGCAGCAGCAGCTCGAGCCGCAGCAAAGCAGCAGCAGCAACAGCAACAGCAGCAGCAAAGCAGCAGCAAAGCACCACCAGCAGCTGCAAAGCAGCTGCAGAAGCATAGCAGAAGCAAAGCAGCAGCTGCAAAGCAGCAGCAGCTGCAGCAGCAGAATAGCAGCAGCAGCAGCAGCAGCAAAGTAGCAGCAGCAGCAGCAGCAAACAGCAGCAGCAGCAAAGAAGCAGCAGCAGCAAAGAAGCAGCAGCAGCAAAGCAGAAGCAGCAGCAAAACATCAAAGCAGCAGCAGCAGCAGCAAAGCAGGAGCAGCAAAGCCCCAGCAGCAGCAGCAGCAAAGTAGCAGCAGCAGCAATCAAGCAAGCAAGCAAGTAAGCGGCAAGCAAGCAAGCAGCAAGCAGCAAGCAGCAGGCAGCAAGCAGCAGCAGCAGCAAAGCAGCAGCAGCAGCACCAAAGCAGCAGCAGCAAAACAGAAGCAGCAGCAAAGCAGCAGCAGCAAAGAAGCAGCAGCAAAGCAGCAGCAGCAGCAGCAGTAGCAAAGCAGGAACAGCAGCAGCAGCAAAGCAGCAGCAGCAGCAAAGAAGCAGCAGCAGCAGCAGTAGCAAAGCAGGAACAGCAGCAGCAGCAAAGCAGCAGCAGCAAAGCAGCAGCAGCAGCAAAGCAGCAAACCAGCAGCAGCAGCAGCAAAGCAGCAGCAGCAGCAAAGCAGCAGCAGCAGCAAAGAAGCAGCAGCAGCAGCAGCAGTAGCAAAGCAGGAACAGCAGCAGCAGCAAAGCAGCAGCAGCAAAGCAGCAAACCAGCAGCAGCAGCAGCAAAGCAGCAGCAGCAGCAAAGCAGCAGCAGTAGCAAAGCAGCAGCAGCAGCAGCAAAGCAGCAGCAGCAACAGCAAAGCAGCAGATGCAGCAAAGCAGCAGCAGCAAAGCAGCAGCAGCAAAGTAGCAGCAAAGCAGCAGCAGCAGCAAAGCAGCAGCAGCAGAAAAGCAGCAGCAAAGCAGCAGCAGCAGCAGCAGCAAAGCAGCAGCAGCACCAAAGCAGAAGCAGCAGTAAAGCAGCTGCAGCAGCAGCAAAGCAGCAGCAAAGCAGCAGCAAAGCAGCAGCAAACCAGCTGCAGCAGCAGCAGCAGCAAAGCTGCAGCAGCAGCAGCAGCAGCAGCAGCAGCAAAGCAGCCGCAGCAAAGCAGCAGCAGCAAAGCAGCAGCAGCAGCAGCAGCAGAAAACCAGCAGCAAAGCAGCAGCATCCGCAAAGCAGCAGCAGCAACAAAGCAGCGGCAAAGCAGCAGCAGAGCAGCAGCAGCAGCTCGAGCCGCAGCAAAGCAGCAGCAGCAACAGCAACAGCAGCAGCAAAGCAGCAGCAAAGCACCACCAGCAGCAGTAAAGCAGCAGCAGCAGCAGCAAAACAGGAGCAAAGCTGCAGCTGCAGAGCAGCAGCAAAGCAGCAGCAGCTGCAGCACCAGAAAAGCAGCAGCAGCAAATCAGCAGCAGCAGCAGCAGCAAAGAAGCAGCAGCAGGAAAGAAGAAGCAGCAGCAAAACAGCAAAGCAGCAGCTGCAGCAAATCAGAAGCAGCAGCAAAGCAGTAGCAGCAAAGCGGCAGCAGCAGCGATCAAGCAAGCAAGCAAGTAAGCGGCAAGCAAGCAGCAAGCAGCAAGCATGCAAGCAAGCAGCAAGCAGCAGGCAGCAAGCAGCAAGCAAGCAAGCAAGCAGCAAGCAAGCAGCTGCAAAGCAGCAGCTGCAGCAAAGTAGCAGCACCAGCAGCAAAGCAGCAGCACCAGCAGCAAAGCAGCAGCAGCAGCAAAGCAGCAGCAGCAAAGCAGCAACAGCAGCAGCAAAGCTGCAGCAGAAGCAAAGCTGCAGGAGCAGCACAAAGCAGCAGCAGCAGCTGAAAAGCAGCAGCAGCAAAGCAGCAGCAGCAGCTGAAAAGCAGCATCAGCAAAGCAGCAAGAGCAAAGCAGCAGCAGCAGCAAAGCAGCAGCAGCAGCAAAGCAGCAAGAGCAAAGCAGCAGCAGCAGCAAAGCAGCAGCAGAACCAGCAAATCAACAGCAGCAGCAGATCAGCACCAACACCAAAGCAGCAGCAGCAAAGCAGCAGCAGCAGAAATGCAGCAGCAGCAGCAAAGCAGCAGCAGCAGCAGCAAAGCAGCAGCAAAGCAAAGCAGCAGCAGCAGTAAAGCAGCAGCAGCAAAGCAGCAGCAGTAGCAATGCAGCAGCAAAGCAGCAGCAGCAAAGCAGCAGCAGCAAAGCAGCGGCAGCAAAGGAGCAGCAGCAACAAAGCAGCAGCAGCAGCAGCAGCAGCAAAGCTGCAGCACCAATGCAGCAGCAGCAGCAAAGCAGCAGCAGCAGCAGCAAAGCAGGAGCAGTAGCAGCAAAGCAGCAGCAGCATTAAAGCAGCAGCAGCACCAGCAAAGCAACAGCAGCAATCAAGCAAGCAAGCAAACAAGCGGCAAGCAAGCAAGCAGCAAGCAAGCAGCAAGCAGCAAGCATGCAAGCAAGCAGCAAGACGCAAGTAAGTAAGCAAGCAAGCAAGCAGCAAGCAAGCAGCAGCAAAGCAGCAGCAGCAGCAGCAAAGCAGCAGCAGCAGCAAAGCAGAAGCAAAGCAGCAGCAGCAGCAAAGCAGAAGCCGCACCAGCAGCAAAGCAGCAGCAGCAGCAGCAAAGCAGCAGCAGCAGCAGCAGCAAAGCAGCAGCAGCAACAACAGCAGCAAAGCAGCAGCAGCATAGCAGCAGCAGCAAAGCAGCAGCAGCAGCAAAGCAGCAGCAGCAAAGCAGCAGCAGCAGCAGCAAAGCAGCCGCAGCAAAGCAGCCGCAGCAAAGCAGCAGCAGCAAAGCAGCAGCAAAGCAGCAGCAGCCGCAAAGCTGCAGCAGAAACAAATCAGCAGCAAAGCAGCAGCAGAGCAGCAGCAGCAGCTCGAGCCGCAGCAAAGCAGCAGCAGCAACAGCAACAGCAGCAGCAAAGCAGCAGCAAAGCACCACCAGCAGCTGCAAAGCAGCTGCAGAAGCATAGCAGAAGCAAAGCAGCAGCTGCAAAGCAGCAGCAGCTGCAGCAGCAGAATAGCAGCAGCAGCAGCAGCAGCAAAGTAGCAGCAGCAGCAGCAGCAGCAAACAGCAGCAGCAGCAAAGAAGCAGCAGCAGCAAAGCAGAAGCAGCAGCAAAACAGCAAAGCAGCAGCAGCAGCAGCAAAGCAGGAGCAGCAAAGCCCCAGCAGCAGCAGCAGCAGCAAAGTAGCAGCAGCAGCAAAGCAGAAGCGGCAGCAAAGCAGCAGCAGCAAAGCAGCAAAGAAGCAGCAGCACCAAAGCTGCAGCAGAAGCAAAGCTGTTGCAGCAGCAGCAAAGCAGCAGCAGCAGCAAAGCAGCAAATCAGCAGCAGCAGCAAAACAGCAGCAGCAGCAGCAAATAAGCAGCAGCAGCAAAGCAGCAGCAGCAGCACCAAAGCAGCAGCAGCAAAACAGAAGCAGCAGCAAAGCAGCAGCAGCAGCAAAGAAGCAGCAGCAAAGCAGCAGCAGCAGTAGCAAAGTAGGAACAGCAGCAGCAAAGCAGCAGCAGCAGCAGCAAAGCAGCAGCAGCAAAGCAGCAAAGCAGCAGCAGCAGCAAAGCAGCAGCAGCAGCAGCAAAGCAGCAGCAGCAGCAGTAGCAAAGCAGCAGCAGCAGCAGCAAAGCAGCACCAGCAACAGCAAAGCAGCAGCAGCAGCAGCAAAGCAGCAGCAGCAGCAAAGCAGCAGCAGCAAAGCAGCAGCAGCAAAGCAGCAGCAGCAAAGTAGCAGCAAAGCAGCAGCAGCAGCAAAGCAGCAGCAGCAGAAAAGCAGCAGCAAAGCAGCAGCAGCAGCAAAGCAGCAGCAGCAGCAGCAAAGCAGCAGCAGCAGCAAAGCAGAAGCAGCAGCAAAGCAGCTGCAGCAGCAGCAAAGCAACAGCAAAGCAGCAGCAAAGCACCAGCAAAGCTGCAGCAGCAGCAGCAGCAGCAGCAAAGCAGCCGCAGCAAAGCAGCAGCAGCAGCAGCAGAAAAGCAGCAGCAAAGCAGCAGCATCCGCAAAGCAGCAGCAGCAACAAAGCAGCAGCAAAGCAGCAGCAGCAGAGCAGCAGCAGCAGCTCGAGCCGCAGCAAAGCAGCAGCAGCAACAGCAACCGCAGCAGCAAAGCAGCAGCAAAGCACCACCAGCAGCAGCAAAGCAGCAGCAGCAGCAGCAAAACAGGAGCAAAGCTGCAGCTGCAGAGCAGCAGCAAAGCAGCAGCAGCTGCAGCACCAGAAAAGCAGCAGCAGCAAATCAGCAGCAGCAGCAGCAGCATCAAACAGCAGCAGTAGCAAAGAAGCAGCAGCAGCAAAGAAGCAGCAGCAGGAAAGCAGAAGCAGCAGCAAAACAGCAAAGCAGCAGCTGCAGCAAATCAGAAGCAGCAGCAAAGCAGTAGCAGCAAAGCGGCAGCAGCAGCGATCAAGCAAGCAAGCAAGTAAGCGGCAAGCAAGCAGCAAGCAGCAAGCAGCAAGCATGCAAGCAAGCAGCAAGCAAGCAGCAGCAAAGCAGCAGCTGCAGCAAAGTAGCAGCACCAGCAGCAAAGCAGCAGCACCAGCAGCAAAGCAGCAGCAGCAGCAAAGCAGCAACAGCAGCAGCAAAGCTGCAGCAGAAGCAAAGCTGCAGGAGCAGCACAAAGCAGCAGCAGCAGCTGAAAAGCAGCAGCAGCAAAGCAGCAGCAGCAGCTGAAAAGCAGCAGCAGCAGCAGTAGCAAAGCAGCAGCAGCTGCAGTAGCAAAGCAGCAGCAGCAACAGCAAAGCAGCAGCAGCAGCAGCAAAGCAGCAGCAGCAGCAAAGCAGCAGCAGCAGCAAAGCAGCAGCAAAGTAGCAGCAAAGCAGCAGCAGCAAAGCAGCAGCAGCAAAGCAGCAGCAGCAGCAAAGCAGCAGCAGCAGCAAAGCAGAAGCAGCAGCAAAGCAGCTGCAGCAGCAGCAAAGCAGCCGTCACAAAGCAGCAGCACCAGCAGCAGAAAAGCAGCAGCAAAGCAGCAGCATCCGCAAAGCAGCAGCATCCGCAAAGCAGCAGCATCCGCAAAGCAGCAGCAGCAACAAATCAGCAGCAAAGCAGCAGCAGAGCAGCAGCAGCTCGAGCCGCAGCAAAGCAGCAGCAGCAACAGCAACAGCAGCAGCAAGGCAGCAGCAAAGCACCACCAGCAGCTGCAAAGCAGCTGCAGAAGCATAGCAGAAGCAAAGCAGCAGCTGCAGCAGCAGAATAGCAGCAGCAGCAGCAGCAAAGTAGCAGCAGCAGCAGCAGCAGCAAACAGCAGCAGCAGCAAAGAAGCAGCAGCAGCAAAGCAGAAGCAGCAGCAAAACAGCAAAACAGCAAAGCAGCAGCAGCAGCAAAGCAGGAGCAGCAAAGCCCCAGCAGCAGCAGCAGCAAAGTAGCAGCAGCAGCAATCAAGCAAGCAGCAAGCAGCAAGCAGCAGGCAGCAGGCAGCAAGCAGCAGCAGCAAAGCAGCAGCAGCAGCAAAGCAGAAGCGGCAGCAAGCAGCAGGAGCAAAGCAGAAGCGGCAGCAAAGCAGCAGCAGCAAAGCAGCAAAGAAGCAGCAGCACCAAAGCTGCAGCAGAAGCAAAGCTGCTGCAGCAGCAGCAAAGCAGCAGCAGCAGCAGCAGCAGCAGCAAAGCAGCAAATCAGCAGCAGCAGCAAAACAGCAGCAAATCAGCAGCAGCAGCAAAGCAGCAGCAGCAAAGCAGCAGCAGCAAAGCAGCAGCAGCAGCACCAAAGCAGCAGCAGCAAAACAGAAGCAGCAGCGAAGCAGCAGCAGCAAAGAAGCAGCAGCAAAGCAGCAGCAGCAGCAGCAGTAGCAAAGCAGGAACAGCAGCAGCAGCAAAGCAGCAGCAGCAGCAAAGCAGCAGCAGCAGCAAAGAAGCAGCAGCAGCAGCAGTAGCAAAGCAGGAACAGCAGCAGCAGCAAAGCAGCAGCAGCAAAGCAGCAGCAGCAAAGCAGCAGCAGCAAAGCAGCAAACCAGCAGCAGCAGCAGCAGCAGCAAAGCAGCAGCAGCAGCAGTAGCAAAGCAGCAGCAGCAGCAGCAGCAAAGCAGCAGCAGCAACAGCAAAGCAGCAGCAGCAGCAAAGCAGCAGATGCAGCAAAGCAGCAGTAGCAAAGCAGCAGCAGCAAAGTAGCAGCAAAGCAGCAGCAGCAGCAGCAAAGCAGCAGCAGCAGCAAAGCAGAAGCAGCAGCAAAGCAGCTGCAGCAGCAGCAAAGCAGCAGCAAAGCAGCAGCAAAGCAGCAGCAAACCAGCAGCAGCAGCAAAGCAGCCGCAGCAAAGCAGCAGCAGCAAAGCAGCAGCAGCAGCAGCAGAAAACCAGCAGCAAAGCAGCAGCATCCGCAAAGCAGCAGCAGCAACAAAGTAGCGGCAAAGCTGCAGCAGAGCAGAAGCAGCAGCTCGAGCCGCAGCAAAGCAGCAGCAGCAACAGCAACAGCAGCAGCAAAGCAGCAGCAAAGCACCACCAGCAGCAGCAAAGCAGCAGCAGCAGCAGCAAAACAGGAGCAAAGCTGCAGCTGCAGAGCAGCAGCAAAGCAGCAGCAGCTGCAGCACCAGAAAAGCAGCAGCAGCAAATCAGCAGCAGCAGCAGCAGCAAAGAAGCAGCAGCAGCAAAGAAGCAGCAGCAGGAAAGAAGAAGCAGCAGCAAAACAGCAAAGCAGCAGCTGCAGCAAATCAGAAGCAGCAGCAAAGCAGTAGCAGCAAAGCGGCAGCAGCAGCGATCAAGCAAGCAAGCAAGTAAGCGGCAAGCAAGCAGCAAGCAGCAAGCATGCAAGCAAGCAGCAAGCAGCAGGCAGCAAGCAGCAAGCAAGCAAGCAAGCAAGCAGCAAGCAAGCAGCTGCAAAGCAGCAGCTGCAGCAAAGTAGCAGCACCAGCAGCAAAGCAGCAGCAAAGCAGCAGCACCAGCAGCAAAGCAGCAGCAGCAGCAAAGCAGCAAGAGCAAAGCAGCAGCAGCAGCAAAGCAGCAGCAGAACCAGCAAATCAACAGCAGCAGCAGATCAGCACCAACACCAAAGCAGCAGCAGCAAAGCAGCAGTAGCAGAAATGCAGCAGCAGCAGCAGCAAAGCAGCAGCAGCAGCAGCAAAGCAGCAGCAAAGCAAAGCAGCAGCAGCAGTAAAGCAGCAGCAGCAAAGCAGCAGCAGTAGCAATGCAGCAGCAAAGCAGCAGCAGCAAAGCAGCGGCAGCAAAGGAGCAGCAGCAACAAAGCAGCAGCAGCAGCAGCAGCAAAGCTGCAGCACCAATGCAGCAGCAGCAGCAGCAAAGCAGCAGCAGCAGCAGCAAAGCAGGAGCAGTAGCAGCAAAGCAGCAGCAGCATTAAAGCAGCAGCAGCACCAGCAAAGCAACAGCAGCAATCAAGCAAGCAAGCAAACAAGCGGCAAGCAAGCAAGCAGCAAGCAAGCAGCAAGCAGCAAGCATGCAAGCAAGCAGCAAGACGCAAGTAAGTAAGCAAGCAAGCAAGCAGCAAGCAAGCAGCAGCAAAGCAGCAGCAGCAGCAGCAAAGCAGCAGCAGCAGCAAAGCAGCAAAGCGGCAGTAGCAGAAGCAAAGCAGCAGCAGCAGCAGGAAAGCAGCAGCACAAAAGCAGCAAAGCAGCAGCAGCAAAGCAGCAGCAGCAAAGCAGCCGCAGCAAAGCAGCAGCAGCAAAGCAGCAGCAAAGCAGCAGCAGCCGCAAAGCTGCAGCAGAAACAAATCAGCAGCAAAGCAGCAGCAGAGCAGCAGCAGCAGCTCGAGCCGCAGCAAAGCAGCAGCAGCAACAGCAACAGCAGCAGCAAAGCAGCAGCAAAGCACCACCAGCAGCTGCAAAGCAGCTGCAGAAGCATAGCAGAAGCAAAGCAGCAGCTGCAAAGCAGCAGCAGCTGCAGCAGCAGAATAGCAGCAGCAGCAGCAGCAAAGTAGCAGCAGCAGCAGCAGCAAACAGCAGCAGCAGCAAAGAAGCAGCAGCAGCAAAGCAGAAGCAGCAGCAAAACAGCAAAGCAGCAGCAGCAGCAGCAAAGCAGGAGCGGCAGCAAAGCAGCAGCAGCAAAGCAGCAAAGAAGCAGCAGCACCAAAGCTGCAGCAGAAGCAAAGCTGCTGCAGCAGCAGCAAAGCAGCAGCAGCAGCAGCAAAGCAGCAAATCAGCAGCAGCAGCAAAACAGCAGCAGCAGCAGCAAATAAGCAGCAGCAGCAAAGAAGCAGCAGCAAAGCAGCAGCAGCAGCAGCAGTAGCAAAGCAGGAACAGCAGCAGCAAAGCAGCAGCAGCAGCAGCAAAGCAGCAGCAGCAAAGCAGCAAAGCAGCAACAGCAGCAAAGCAGCAGCAGCAGCAGCAAAGCAGCAGCAGCAGCAGTAGCAAAGCAGCAGCAGCAGCAGCAGCAGCAGCAGACAGCAAAGCAGCAGCAGCAGCAGCAAAGCAGCAGCAGCAAAGCAGCAGCAGCAGCAAAGCAGCAGCAGCAGCAAAGCAGCAGCAGCAAAGTAGCAGCAAAGCAGCAGCAGCAGCAGAAAAGCAGCAGCAAAGCAGCAGCAGCAGCAGCAAAGCAGCAGCAGCAGCAGCAGCAAAGCAGCAGCAGCAGCAAAGCAGAAGCAGCAGCAAAGCAGCTGCAGCAGCAGCAAAGCAACAGCAAAGCAGCAAAGCAGCAGCAAAGCTGCAGCAGCAGCAGCAGCAGCAAAGCAGCCGCAGCAAAGCAGCAGCAGCAGCAGCAGCAGCAGAAAAGCAGCAGCATCCGCAAAGCAGCAGCAGCAACAAAGCAGCAGCAAAGCAGCAGCAGAGCAGCAGCAGCAGCTCGAGCCGCAGCAAAGCAGCAGCAGCAACAGCAACAGCAGCAGCAAAGCAGCAGCAAAGCACCACCAGCAGCAGCAAAGCAGCAGCAGCAGCAGCAGCAGCAAAACAGGAGCAAAGCTGCAGCTGCAGAGCAGCAGCAAAGCAGCAGCAGCTGCAGCACCAGAAAAGCAGCAGCAGCAAATCAGCAGCAGCAGCAGCAGCATCAAACAGCAGCAGTAGCAAAGAAGCAGCAGCAGCAAAGAAGCAGCAGCAGGAAAGCAGAAGCAGCAGCAAAACAGCAAAGCAGCAGCGGCAGCAAATCAGAAGCAGCAGCAAAGCAGTAGCAGCAAAGCGGCAGCAGCAGCGATCAAGCAAGCAAGCAAGCAAGTAAGCGGCAAGCAAGCAGCAAGCAGCAAGCATGCAAGCAAGCAGCAAGCAGCAGGCAGCAAGCAGCAAGCAAGCAAGCAAGCAGCAAGCAAGCAGCAGCAAAGCAGCAGCTGCAGCAAAGTAGCAGCACCAGCAGCAAAGCAGCAGCACCAGCAGCAAAGCAGCAGCAGCAGCAAAGCAGCAACAGCAGCAGCAAAGCTGCAGCAGAAGCAAAGCTGCAGGAGCAGCACAAAGCAGCAGCAGCAGCTGAAAAGCAGCAGCAGCAAAGCAGCAGCAGCAGCTGAAAAGCAGCAGCAGCAAAGCAGCAAGAGCAAAGCAGCAGCAGCAGCAGCAAAGCAGCAAGAGCAAAGCAGCAGCAGCAGCAAAGCAGCAGCAGCAAAGCAGCAGCAGCAGCAAAGCAGCAGCAGAACCAGCAAATCAACAGCAGCAGCAGATCAGCACCAACACCAAAGCAGCAGCAGCAAAGAAGCAGCAGCAGAAATGCAGCAGCAGCAGCAAAGCAGCAGCAGCAGCAAAGCAGCAGCAAAGCAAAGCAGCAGCAGCAGTAAAGCAGCAGCAGCAAAGCAGCAGCAGCAAAGCAGCAGCAGCAGCAGCAACGCAGCAGCAAAGCAGCAGCAGCAAAGCTGCGGCAGCAAAGGAGCAGCAGCAACAAAGCAGCAGCAGCAGCAGCAAAGCTGCAGCAGCAAAGCAGCAGCAGCAGCAAAGCAGCAGCAGCAGCAAAGCAGGAGCAGTAGCAGCAAAGCAGCAGCAGCATTAAAGCAGCAGCAGCACCAGCAAAGCAACAGCAGCAATCAAGCAAGCAAGCAAACAAGCGGCAAGCAAGCAAGCAGCAAGCAAGCAGCAAGCAAGAGAGCAAGCAGCAAGCAGCAAGCATGCAAGCAAGCAGCAATACGCAAGTAAGTAAGCAAGCAAGCAAGCAGCAAGCAAGCAGCAGCAAAGCAGCAGCAGCAGCAGCAAAGCAGCAGCAGCAAAGCAGCAGCCGCACCAGCAGCAAAGCAGCAGCACCAGCAGCAAAGCAGCAGCAGCAGCAAAGCAGCAAAGCGGCAGTAGCAGAAGCAATGCAGCAGCAGCAGCAGCAGGAAAGCAGCAGCACAAAAGCAGCAAAGCAGCAGCAGCAGCAGCAGCAAAGCAGCAGCAGCAGCAAAGCAGCAGCAGCAAAGAAGCAGCAGCAGCAGCAAAGCAGCAGCAGCAAAGCGCGCAGCAGCAGCAGCAGCAAAGCAGCAGCAGCAAAGCAGCAGCAGCAAAGCAGCAGCAGCAGCAGCAAAGCTGCAGCAGCAGCAGCAAAGCAGCCGCAGCAAAGCAGCCGCAGCAAAGCAGCAGCAGCAAAGCAGCAGAAAAGCAGCAGCAAAGCAGCAGCAGCCGCAAAGCTGCAGCAGAAACAAATCAGCAGGAAAGCAGCAGCAGAGCAGCAGCAGCAGCTCGAGCCGCAGCAAAGCAGCAGCAGCAACAGCAACAGCAGCAGCAAAGCAGCAGCAAAGCACCACCAGCAGCTGCAAAGCAGCTGCAGAAGCATAGCAGAAGCAAAGCAGCAGCTGCAAAGCAGCAGCAGCTTCAGCAGCAGAAAAGCAGCAGCAGCAGCAAATCAGCAGCAGCAGCAGCAGCAAAGTAGCAGCAGCAGCAGCAGCAGCAAACAGCAGCAGCAGCAAAGAAGCAGCAGCAAAACAGCAAAGCAGCAGCAGCAAAGCAGGAGCAGCAAAGCCCCAGC
Organism: Amblyomma americanum; assembly: GCA_030143305.2. Classification (NCBI taxonomy): domain Eukaryota; kingdom Metazoa; phylum Arthropoda; class Arachnida; order Ixodida; family Ixodidae; genus Amblyomma; species Amblyomma americanum. The sequence continues at coordinate 72,027 of JARKHS020032246.1, forward strand.
AGCAGCAGCAGCAAAGTAGCAGCAGCAGCAATCAAGCAAGCAAGCAAGTAAGCGGCAAGCAAGCAAGCAGCAAGCAGCAAGCAGCAGGCAGCAAGCAGCAGCAGCAGCAAAGCAGCAGCAGCAGCAAAGCAGAAGCGGCAGCAAAGCAGCAGCAGCAAAGCAGCAAAGAAGCAGCAGCACCAAAGCTGCAGCAGAAGCAAAGCTGCTGCAGCAGCAGCAAAGCAGCAGCAGCAGCAGCAGCAAAGCAGCAAATCAGCAGCAGCAGCAAAACAGCAGCAGCAGCAGCAAAGCAGGAGCAGCAGCAGCAGCAAATCAGCAGCAGCAGCAGCAGCAGCAAAACAGAAGCAGCAGCAAAGCAGCACCAGCAGCAAAGAAGCAGCAGCAGCAAAGCAGCAGCTGCAGCAGCAGTAGCAAAGCAGGAACAGCAGCAGCAGCAAAGCAGCAGCAGCAGCAGCAGTAGCAAAGCAGGAACAGCAGCAGCAGCAGCAGCAAAGCAGCAGCAGCAATGCAGCAAAGCAGCAGCAGCAGCAAAGTAGCAGCAGCAGCAATCAAGCAAGCAAGCATGTAAGCGGCAAGCAAGCAAGCAGCAAGCAGCAAGCAGCAGGCAGCAAGCAGAAGCAGCAGCAAAGCAGAAGCGGCAGCAAAGCAGCAGCAGCAAAGCAGCAAAGAAGCAGCAGCACCAAAGCTGCAGCAGAAGCAAAGCTGCTGCAGCAGCAGCAAAGCAGCAGCAGCAGCAGCAGCAAAGCAGCAAATCAGCAGCAGCAGCAAAACAGCAGCAGCAGCAGCAAATCAGCAGCAGCAGCAAAGCAGCAGCAGCAGCAGCAGCACCAAAGCAGCAGCAGCAAAACAGAAGCAGCAGCAAAGCAGCAGCAGCAGCAAAGAAGCAGCAGCAAGCAGCAGCAGCAGCAGCAGCAGCAGTAGCAAAGCAGGAACAGCAGCAGCAGCAAAGCAGCAGCAGCAGCAGCAAAGAAGCACCAGCAGCAGCAGTAGCAAAGCAGGAACAGCAGCAGCAAAGCAGCAGCAGCAGCAGCAGCAAAGCAGCAAAGCAGCAGCAGCAGCAAAGCAGCAGCAGCAGCAAAGCAGCAGCAGCAGCAAAGTAGCAGCAAAGCAGCAGCAGCAGAAAAGCAGCAGCAAAGCAGCAGCAGCAGCAGCAAAGCAGCAGCAGCAGCAGCAGCAGCAAAGCAGCAGCAGCAGCAAAGCAGAAGCAGCAGCAAAGCAGCTGCAGCAGCAGAAAAGCAACAGCAAAGCAGCAGCAAAGCAGCTGCAGCAGCAGAAAAGCAACAGCAAAGCAGCAGCAAAGCAGCAGCAAAGCTGCAGCAGCAGCAGCAGCAGCAAAGCAGCAGCAGCAAAGCAGCAGCAGCAGCAGAAAAGCAGCAGCAAAGCAGCAGCATCCGCAAAGCAGCAGCAGCAACAAAGCAGCAGCAAAGCAGCAGCAGAGCAGCAGCAGCAGCTCGAGCCGCAGCAAAGCAGCAGCAGCAACAGCAACAGCAGCAGCAAAGCAGCAGCAAAGCACCACCAGCAGCAGCAAAGCAGCAGCAGCAGCAAAACAGGAGCAAAGCTGCAGCTGCAGAGCAGCAGCAAAGCAGCAGCAGCTGCAGCACCAGAAAAGCAGCAGCAGCAAATCAGCAGCAGCAGCAGCATCAAACAGCAGCAGCAGCAAAGCAGCAGCAGCAGCAGTAGCAAAGCAGCAGCAGCAGCAGCAAAGCAGCACCAGCAACAGCAAAGCAGCAGCAGCAGCAAAGCAGCAGCAGCAGCAAAGCAGCAGCAGCAAAGCAGCAGCAGCAAAGTAGCAGCAAAGCAGCAGCAGCAGCAAAGCAGCAGCAGCAGAAAAGCAGCAGCAAAGCAGCAGCAGCAGCAAAGCAGCAGCAGCAACAGCAAAGCAGCAGCAGCAGCAAAGCAGAAGCAGCAGCAAAGCAGCTGCAGCAGCAGCAAAGCAACAGCAAAGCAGCAGCAAAGCAGCAGCAAAGCTGCAGCAGCAGCAGCAGCAGCAAAGCAGCCGCAGCAAAGCAGCAGCAGCAGCAGCAGCAGAAAAGCAGCAGCAAAGCAGCAGCATCCGCAAAGCAGCAGCAGCAACAAAGCAGCAGCAAAGCAGCAGCAGAGCAGCAGCAGCAGCTCGAGCCGCAGCAAAGCAGCAGCAGCAACAGCAACAGCAGCAGCAAAGCAGCAGCAAAGCACCACCAGCAGCAGCAAAGCAGCAGCAGCAGCAGCAAAACAGGAGCAAAGCTGCAGCTGCAGAGCAGCAGCAAAGCAGCAGCAGCTGCAGCACCAGAAAAGCAGCAGCAGCAAATCAGCAGCAGCAGCAGCAGCATCAAACAGCAGCAGTAGCAAAGAAGCAGCAGCAGCAAAGAAGCAGCAGCAGGAAAGCAGAAGCAGCAGCAAAACAGCAAAGCAGCAGCTGCAGCAAATCAGAAGCAGCAGCAAAGCAGTAGCAGCAAAGCGGCAGCAGCAGCGATCAAGCAAGCAAGCAAGTAAGCGGCAAGCAAGCAGCAAGCAGCAAGCATGCAAGCAAGCAGCAAGCAAGCAGCAGCAAAGCAGCAGCTGCAGCAAAGTAGCAGCACCAGCAGCAAAGCAGCAGCACCAGCAGCAAAGCAGCAGCAGCAGCAAAGCAGCAACAGCAGCAGCAAAGCTGCAGCAGAAGCAAAGCTGCAGGAGCAGCACAAAGCAGCAGCAGCAGCTGAAAAGCAGCAGCAGCAAAGCAGCAGCAGCAGCTGAAAAGCAGCAGCAGCAGCAGTAGCAAAGCAGCAGCAGCTGCAGTAGCAAAGCAGCAGCAGCAACAGCAAAGCAGCAGCAGCAGCAGCAAAGCAGCAGCAGCAGCAAAGCAGCAGCAGCAAAGCAGCAGCAGCAAAGTAGCAGCAAAGCAGCAGCAGCAAAGCAGCAGCAGCAGCAAAGCAGCTGCAGCAGCAGCAAAGCAGCCGTCACAAAGCAGCAGCACCAGCAGCAGAAAAGCAGCAGCAAAGCAGCAGCATCCGCAAAGCAGCAGCATCCGCAAAGCAGCAGCATCCGCAAAGCAGCAGCAGCAACAAAGCAGCAGCAAAGCAGCAGCAGAGCAGCAGCAGCAGCAGCAGCTCGAGCCGCAGCAAAGCAGCAGCAGCAACAGCAACAGCAGCAGCAAAGCACCACCAGCAGCAGCAAAGCAGCAACAGCAGCAGCAAAACAGGAGCAAAGCTGCAGCTGCAGAGCAGCAGCAAAGCAGCAGCAGCTGCAGCACCAGAAAAGCAGCAGCAGCAAATCAGCAGCAGCAGCAGCATCAAACAGCAGCAGCAGCAAAGAAGCAGCAGCAGCAAAGAAGCAGCAGCAGGAAAGCAGCAGCAGCAGCAAAGCAGCAAGAGCAAAGCAGCAGCAGCAGCAAAGCAGCAGCAGCAAAGCAGCAGCAGCAGCAAAGCAGCAGCAGAACCAGCAAATCAACAGCAGCAGCAGATCTGCACCAACACCAAAGCAGCAGCAGCAGCAAAGCAGCAGCAGCAGAAATGCAGCAGCAGCAGCAAAGCAGCAGCAGCAGCAGCAGCAAAGCAGCAGCAAAGCAAAGCAGCAGCAGCAGTAAAGCAGCAGCAGCAAAGCAGCAGCAGCAAAGCAGCAGCAGCAGCAACGCAGCAGCAAAGCAGCAGCAGCAGAGCAGCAGCAAAGCAGCAGCAGCAGAGCAGCAGCAGCAAAGCAGCGGCAGCAAAGGAGCAGCAGCAACAAAGCAGCAGCAGCAGCAGCAGGAAAGCTGCAGCAGCAAAGCAGCAGCAGCAGCAAAGCAGCAGCAGCAGCAAAGCAGCAGCAGCAGCAAAGCAGCAGCAGCAGCAGCAAAGCAGGAGCAGTAGCAGCAAAGCAGCAGCAGCATTAAAGCAGCAGCAGCACCAGCAAAGCAACAGCAGCAATCAAGCAAGCAAGCAAACAAGCGGCAAGCAAGCAAGCACCAAGCAAGAGAGCAAGCAGCAAGCAGCAAGCTTGCAAGCAAGCAGCAAGACGCAAGTAAGTAAGCAAGCAAGCAAGCAGCAAGCAAGCAGCAGCAAAGCAGCAGCAGCAGCAAAGCAGCAGCCGCACCAGCAGCAAAGCAGGAGCACCAGCAGCAAAGCAGCAGCAAAGCAGCAGCAGCAGCAAAGCAGCAAAGCGGCAGTAGCAGAAGCAAAGCAGCAGCAGCAGCAGCAGGAAAGCAGCAGCACAAAAGCAGCAAAGCAGCAGCAGCAGCAGCAAAGCAGCAGCAGCAGCAGCAAAGCAGCAGCAGCAGCATCAAAGCAGCAGCAGCAACAACAGCAGCAAAACACCAGCAGCAAAGCAGCAGCAGCAGCAGCAAAGCAGCAGCAGCAAAGCAGCAGCAGCAAAGCAGCAGCAGCAAAGCAGCAGCAGCAAAGCAGCAGCAAAGCAGCAGCAGCAAAGCAGCAGCAGCAGCAGCAGCAAAGCAGCCGCAGCAAAGCAGCAGCAGCAAAGCAGCAGCAGCCGCAAAGCTGCAGCAGCCGCAAAGCTGCAGCAGAAACAAATCAGCAGCAAAGCAGCAGCAGAGCAGCAGCAGCTCGAGCCGCAGCAAAGCAGCAGCAGCAACAGCAACAGCAGCAGCAAGGCAGCAGCAAAGCACCACCAGCAGCTGCAAAGCAGCTGCAGAAGCATAGCAGAAGCAAAGCAGCAGCTGCAGCAGCAGAATAGCAGCAGCAGCAGCAGCAAAGTAGCAGCAGCAGCAGCAGCAGCAAACAGCAGCAGCAGCAAAGAAGCAGCAGCAGCAAAGCAGAAGCAGCAGCAAAACAGCAAAACAGCAAAGCAGCAGCAGCAGCAGCAAAGCAGGAGCAGCAAAGCCCCAGCAGCAGCAGCAGCAAAGTAGCAGCAGCAGCAATCAAGCAAGCAGCAAGCAGCAAGCAGCAGGCAGCAGGCAGCAAGCAGCAGCAGCAAAGCAGCAGCAGCAGCAAAGCAGAAGCGGCAGCAAGCAGCAGGAGCAAAGCAGAAGCGGCAGCAAAGCAGCAGCAGCAAAGCAGCAAAGAAGCAGCAGCACCAAAGCTGCAGCAGAAGCAAAGCTGCTGCAGCAGCAGCAAAGCAGCAGCAGCAGCAGCAGCAGCAGCAAAGCAGCAAATCAGCAGCAGCAGCAAAACAGCAGCAAATCAGCAGCAGCAGCAAAGCAGCAGCAGCAAAGCAGCAGCAGCAAAGCAGCAGCAGCAGCACCAAAGCAGCAGCAGCAAAACAGAAGCAGCAGCGAAGCAGCAGCAGCAAAGAAGCAGCAGCAAAGCAGCAGCAGCAGCAGCAGTAGCAAAGCAGGAACAGCAGCAGCAGCAAAGCAGCAGCAGCAGCAAAGAAGCAGCAGCAGCAGCAGTAGCAAAGCAGGAACAGCAGCAGCAGCAAAGCAGCAGCAGCAAAGCAGCAGCAGCAAAGCAGCAGCAGCAAAGCAGCAAACCAGCAGCAGCAGCAGCAAAGCAGCAGCAGCAGCAGCAAAGCAGCAGCAGCAGCAGTAGCAAAGCAGCAGCAGCAGACAGCAAAGCAGCAGCAGCAACAGCAAAGCAGCAGCAGCAGCAAAGCAGCAGATGCAGCAAAGCAGCAGCAGCAAAGCAGCAGCAGCAGCAGCAAAGCAGCAGCAGCAGCAAAGCAGAAGCAGCAGCAAAGCAGCTGCAGCAGCAGCAAAGCAGCAGCAAACCAGCAGCAGCAGCAGCAGCAGCAAAGCTGCAGCAGCAGCAGCAGCAAAGCAGCCGCAGCAAAGCAGCAGCAGCAAAGCAGCAGCAGCAGCAGCAGAAAACCAGCAGCAAAGCAGCAGCATCCGCAAAGCAGCAGCAGCAACAAAGTAGCGGCAAAGCTGCAGCAGAGCAGAAGCAGCAGCTCGAGCCGCAGCAAAGCAGCAGCAGCAACAGCAACAGCAGCAGCAAAGCAGCAGCAAAGCACCACCAGCAGCAGCAAAGCAGCAGCAGCAGCAGCAAAACAGGAGCAAAGCTGCAGCTGCAGAGCAGCAGCAAAGCAGCAGCAGCTGCAGCACCAGAAAAGCAGCAGCAGCAAATCAGCAGCAGCAGCAGCAGCAAAGAAGCAGCAGCAGCAAAGAAGCAGCAGCAGGAAAGAAGAAGCAGCAGCAAAACAGCAAAGCAGCAGCTGCAGCAAATCAGAAGCAGCAGCAAAGCAGTAGCAGCAAAGCGGCAGCAGCAGCGATCAAGCAAGCAAGCAAGTAAGCGGCAAGCAAGCAGCAAGCAGCAAGCATGCAAGCAAGCAGTAAGCAGCAGGCAGCAAGCAGCAAGCAAGCAAGCAGCAAGCAAGCAGCTGCAAAGCAGCAGCTGCAGCAAAGTAGCAGCACCAGCAGCAAAGCAGCAGCAAAGCAGCAGCACCAGCAGCAAAGCAGCAGCAGCAGCAAAGCAGCAGCAGCAGCAAAGCAGCAAGAGCAAAGCAGCAGCAGCAGCAAAGCAGCAGCAGAACCAGCAAATCAACAGCAGCAGCAGATCAGCACCAACACCAAAGCAGCAGCAGCAAAGCAGCAGTAGCAGAAATCGCAGCAGCAGCAGCAGCAGCAGCAGCAGCAAAGCAGCAGCAAAGCAAAGCAGCAGCAGCAGTAAAGCAGCAGCAGCAAAGCAGCAGCAGTAGCAATGCAGCAGCAAAGCAGCAGCAGCAAAGCAGCGGCAGCAAAGGAGCAGCAGCAACAAAGCAGCAGCAGCAGCAGCAGCAAAGCTGCAGCACCAATGCAGCAGCAGCAGCAGCAAAGCAGCAGCAGCAGCAGCAAAGCAGGAGCAGTAGCAGCAAAGCAGCAGCAGCATTAAAGCAGCAGCCGCACCAGCAAAGCAACAGCAGCAATCAAGCAAGCAAGCAAACAAGCGGCAAGCAAGCAAGCAGCAAGCAAGCAGCAAGCAGCAAGCATGCAAGCAAGCAGCAAGACGCAAGTAAGTAAGCAAGCAAGCAAGCAGCAAGCAAGCAGCAGCAAAGCAGCAGCAGCAGCAGCAAAGCAGCAGCAGCAGCAAAGCAGCAAAGCGGCAGTAGCAGAAGCAAAGCAGCAGCAGCAGCAGGAAAGCAGCAGCACAAAAGCAGCAAAGCAGCAGCAGCAAGCAGCAGCAGCAGCAGCAGCAGCAAAGCAGCAGCAACAGCAGCAGCAAAGCAGCAGCAGCAACAACAGCAGCAAAGCAGCAGCAGCAAAGCAGCAGCAGCAGCAGCAAAGCAGCAGCAGCAAAGCAGCAGCAGCAGCAAAGCAGCAGCAGCAAAGCAGCCGCAGCAAAGCAGCAGCAGCAAAGCAGCAGCAAAGCAGCAGCAGCCGCAAAGCTGCAGCAGAAACAAATCAGCAGCAAAGCAGCAGCAGAGCAGCAGCAGCAGCTCGAGCCGCAGCAAAGCAGCAGCAGCAACAGCAACAGCAGCAGCAAAGCAGCAGCAAAGCACCACCAGCAACTGCAAAGCAGCTGCAGAAGCATAGCAGAAGCAAAGAAGCAGCTGCAAAGCAGCAGCAGCTGCAGCAGCAGAATAGCAGCAGCAGCAGCAAAGTAGCAGCAGCAGCAGCAGCAAACAGCAGCAGCAGCAAAGAAGCAGCAGCAGCAAAGCAGAAGCAGCAGCAAAACAGCAAAGCAGCAGCAGCAGCAGCAAAGCAGGAGCAGCAAAGCCCCAGCAGCAGCAGCAGCAAAGTAGCAGCAGCAGTAAGCGGCAAGCAAGCAAGCAGCAAGCAGCAGGCAGCAAGCAGCAGCAGCAGCAAAGCAGCAGCAGCAGCAAAGCAGAAGCGGCAGCAAAGCAGCAGCAGCAAAGCAGCAAAGAAGCAGCAGCACCAAAGCTGCAGCAGAAGCAAAGCTGCTGCAGCAGCAGCAAAGCAGCAGCAGCAGCAGCAGCAAAGCAGCAAATCAGCAGCAGCAGCAAAACAGCAGCAGCAGCAGCAAATAAGCAGCAGCAGCAAAGCAGCAGCAGCAGCACCAAAGCAGCAGCAGCAAAACAGAAGCAGCAGCAAAGCAGCAGCAGCAGCAAAGAAGCAGCAGCAAAGCAGCAGCAGCAGCAGCAGTAGCAAAGCAGGAACAGCAGCAGCAAAGCAGCAGCAGCAGCAGCAAAGCAGCAGCAGCAAAGCAGCAAAGCAGCAACAGCAGCAAAGCAGCAGCAGCAGCAGCAAAGCAGCAGCAGCAGCAGTAGCAAAGCAGCAGCAGCAGCAGCAAAGCAGCAGCAGCAGCAGCAAAGCAGCAGCAGCAGCAGCAAGCAGCAGCAGCAGCAAAGCAGCAGCAGCAGCAAAGCAGCAGCAGCAAAGCAGCAGCAGCAAAGTAGCAGCAAAGCAGC